>JBBGBA010000084.1:0-253372 GCA_038088335.1 Mesorhabditis sp. LJ9110
AAAACAGACATACTTTTCTCGCTTATAGGATAGGATTTTATTGGTCGTCTTCCATTAGCAAAACAAATTCGGCAGAAGGAGGCGGCATGGGAACCACATAAGGTTATAAAAATTTCAATGAAATTAATTCAGCCTTAGTCTAGGGTCTTAATCTAAATTACTTCTAAAATAAGGTTGACGAAATTCAATTAGTAATGATCTTGGCGGAGGGTATATTCGATTATACAACGCATGCTGCAATTATCTAAACCATGCCCTGAAACATTAAACTTTCTATCAGGTTTGTCTCACAGCCGAGCCGGTCGGCTCGTAATAAAAGTTTCCAGGATCGGCGTTACAAAAGCCAATTCTTAAAGGGCACGTTCAGGGAGGTTTTCTTGGAAAAAAGCAAAGGTTTGTGCCGCGGCCGGGGGTCGAACCCGGGTCCCCCGCTCGGGAGGCGCGGATGGATACCAGTCAGCCACAGCTACAACCCGGCAAGGGGGCGCGGGGCGCCCCACGCCGCAAAGGAGGGGAATGGCCTGTCACAGCACGGGCAGGCCGTGCGCGCGGTCCCTACGTCCATAGGGTGTACACGTTGGGCCGAGTACACGGCCCCTGCCTGAACGTGCGCTTTAAGTATATTGAGCTGAATGAACACAAAAAGTCATTTGGTAAAACATTCTTGTGAAACCACAAATTTTAAAATTTTCAGGGAGGTCGGGAGTCTTCTCGATAATTGGCATATAATATTTGGTACAATTATTAAATTATTTATAACAACTTTTGAGACATCATTTTTCAAGGAATACGCATATTATAAATTCAAACCATTTCACAATTAACAAAACCTAGAAACGGCTGTAAAATACGCAACAATTGTGGTTTTTAATTTTTCTTGAAACATGATATTTTTGCAAAAATAGATCGATACATTTATATAAGTCTAAATAGAAGCTAAAAGGAAAAGAAAATATTAGGCAACCTCTCATAATTATCAAACCAATTAAAACCAGATAAAAATTGTTTTTTTGAACATTTTTTGAAACATCAATTTTAATTCTGAGAAAAATGAGATTTCTGGCCATAAAAATTGCTAAACTACGGTACACCCGCCACCGTAACCCTGTGAAATTTGTTGGGTGGAAACTGGGTAAATTCAGCGTGCACAACGCTTCTTTTTGTACCTCCACTCGGCTGGCGGGCGGCCCCTAATTTCCATATTCGGGAGCGCTGGAAAGGGCACTCCGGTTGATCTGGTGATTTGAATATCATGATTCGCCACGTCTTCTCGCCGGTTGTTTTCTATTTGGGGTTTCTCTCTCTCTATCTCTCTCGCCTCTCCATTGTTTGTTGTCCACATCGTTTAAGCCGAATGTTTTTGTTGGCTTTGGCATTTTTTGGGGGAGTTTCAGAACTTGTTTACGATGTTCGGGTGTTCATCTACCACCCCATTTTCAAGCAGTAATCCCCCAAATTTTTTTACAAACTCCGACATCTCGAAAATGTTGGTCTTCGGACACGCGTTGGCCGATTGCTTAGAAACCCATTGTGTTTTTTTGTTGAACCGTTTAAATAATCAGATGTTTTTTTAATATTCTCTATATTTGGCACTGTCTTGATTTAATTAACAATTTTTAATGTGGTGCAGATTTAATAAACACGGAATCTTAGTCACAAAGTATAGTTGATAGAAAATGGAAAACAATTAAACTACAAAACTAGTGATTGTTGAATTTTTTCTTTACAGCGCTCATTGATTGGAAAACATGCTCTCATATTTACGACCAATTTTCCCGAAACATCTATCAGAAGTTCTAATCTTTTTTTTTCGCTGTAACCAAAAAGTTAAACGTACAAGGTAGTTTATTACTACGAATGGCTACCATAGGCTAATTTTGGTGATTTTTCAGGGATTACCTGGTTATGAGGATACGACAATAATTAAAAAACCCTGTATTTTGAGACATTTTGCCATAAGGTAGATGAAACACGTTTTTACACTTTTTGTTAGTTTTCGATTTGCGCTCGAATTGCATTTGTCGCACGACAGCACTGCTTATTGGGAAGCCGGCTCTCATCTTTGCGACCAATTTTCTAAAAACATTTTTCTGGGATGGAAAAATTTCCGAACTTGACAAAAACGTCAATTTAGTAAAAACCCCCATAGTTCGAAAACTAGCATTGATCTGAAATTTTCTAATTTGTTGCATTGCTATTGGCACGCTAAAGAAAACCACTCCAAAATGGCCTTTAGACTCGTTGAAGCGGATATATAAATTTAAGAAACACAATATTTTCAAAAACCACCCACATATTTCCATGTTTTTTCCCGCTTTATTAATCAAAACTGATTGTCAGCACAGTGAATCGTTCGAATATCAGCCGGCAGCGCAAAATACCGACTAACAAAATGCCGACAGCCCAATAAAGTCAGATTCCAACCATCAATTCCCGACAGGCCGAAACCCCGACATCCAAAATTCAGATAACCAAAATCCCGACAGCCAAACAAAAATCCCGACATATTCCTGGAAAAACTATTTTGAACGCCACTTCCTTTTGAACAGGTATTTTGCATGGCTCGTGGTATTGTAGCATTTCTCTGGGCCGTTCATGCGCTGGTAAATCTTAATGTTTTAGGAAAATGCGAACACTCAGGTCCTACATTAGATGTAATTCGTTTCCTGTAGCGTGCTTTCAATTGAGTGCGATTTTCGGCTTCGAAACGTCGGCTTGCTTCTTAATCGGTTTGCTCCGACAATAAATTTTTAGAAACACTTCAATTTTAACGAAATTTCCATCCATTTTTTTTTGGCAAGTGCATTCCAGGACATTTTGTCGAGTGCAAAAATCGAATAATTCAGCCAAAATTAATTATCGTGTATTTAGTAAAATAACAATATTTAGAGTGGAAAAACTATCTAAAAAACCACTAAAATTATTTGTTTTTTTAATAAAACTCTTGAAAAATTTTTACGTCTATGAATAATAAAATAATAGGTTTAGCAACGCTCGCTCGATTTACATCTAAAGAAATTGGCTTCCTAGAAGCCACGCCTCCCCCCGCTAGTGCAAAAGCTCCGTTTATTTTAACAGTCCGTCTGGGCCAACCGAACAAACATCACACCCCGTAAACTAGCGGAATCATCGGAGTCATAGCAGTCTCGATCAGCACCCCCTAAAACCGTCATTTGGAATGTTCCGGAAAAACCAGGGGTAGGGAGCGGAGCGGAGCGGGAAAATGGGAGCGGAGCGCGCGAATTGAGGGAGCGCACCTAGCGCTCCCTCAACGGCCCTGATCTGCCGATTTTTGGCGAAAAATAGAGCGCCGCTAGGTAAGTGTAGTGATCGGGCGATATGAGGGGTTTTCACGAATTTTCTATTTAATTCGCCAATTCCGCGCCATTTTTCAAGATTTAAAAACTTGTGTTTGAAATATTACCCTTATTAAAGCGGATGCGATAATGACAATCGGACTCCGCTTTCGAATCGATATATTCTATAAGAAAATACGAAAGATTTTTATAGCTTTTCAAACAGTTTTTGATATAAGAAATTCAAAAATTCTTAAATTTTTTAAATTTTTGGTAAACACGGTCGGAAATTTTTGAAATTATTTATAACTCCGCGGCAATTAAAAGCCACACTAAAACCAACAATATTGCATGATACAAAGAAAATCCTAAGGCACTCACATTTCAATTTCCTAATTTTAACTGCATCGGCGTTCAGAAAATTCAACTTAAAATAAAATTCCATTCAAATATACCGGAAAATTCTAGATTTTAATCATACAATTTCTTTGAATATTTTACTTTTTATCCTTTTATGCATCGTGGAAAAAAGATGGTGCCCTTTCTTCATAATTTGAGTTTCAGGTGATTGAAATTAAATGTTACAAAGAAATCCCCAGATTTTTCAAATTTTATTGATTCAATTTTTCGTGGCTGGAGATGTTTCGTTTCGAAATTTCGTTTTGGCCCAGTTTTCGTAATAATTTTAATTCCTTTACGTTGCTATGTTACAAAGAAATCTCTGATTTTTCAAATTTTATTTCTCTAATTTGACTTGTTATTGAAGTGCATACACTTTAGCCATAAATTTTTCGCGCGGACAAATGGCCCTTCAGCGCTCCCTCAAATTTCACGGGAAAATAGAGCGCTCGGGGGTGGTGAGTGCGTATAGAGACACGTGTTGTGTGTCTGTATTGAGGACTGATCGGAATGGAAATCCCTCCCCGTTTTTGTCATCTTTTCGCAGACATACCATGCACGTACACAACACTACCCCCCGCCGTTCGTCACAATTTCCCACTATCACAACAAAACAACGGGGCGGCCATTTTTCACGAGGGAGGGGACGGTTTTTTATCCATTTTATTTTTGCATTATTTTTAAGGATAATTAAACTTTTCATTAATCGCGACGGTGTGAGCGGTATGAAAAGGCATTTCGGCATCTGTGAGTTTTCATAAATTCTAAAAAATCTGAAATTTCCCCCCATTTTAGGTCCTGAAATTTTGGATTTCCGGGGCTTCCGGAAGCCATTTGAATACACGAAAAGTACACTGGCCATTGCAATTTCTGCCAAAGATAGTATCATATAAAGCTAAAACGTGTTTTAAGCTGGTCCCCACATAGGACCATGGAGTAAAGGCTAGTTTTCAACATTCTAGATATTCTTACAAACATTCTTTAGCTCCATTCGATAGCGCATGCAAAAATATATTAAGTGTACGAATTTCAGCCCGAAATAATGTAAAGTCAACTCTCGCAAAAATTTTTCTTTTTCACTCTCTCCATTTCTCTTATCGCTGGCAGCTTGTCACTATTCTGGAGCAAAAACTAAGATAAAGCCATTGGAGGAAACACTGCCGCGATTATCAGGATGCCATTTTCAAAACCACGCTTCTTGCGGTTTTGTGGCTAAAATGTTGAATGGCCAATAATTCCTACGGCTTCATCGAGCTGCCAATTACAGCAGCCTTGAAGACATCACACGATTAAAGTCCTAAAGTGAGCCTCTAAAGTCATTTTAAAATTACGCTAATTATCGTCAGCTCAGTGAAAATCGCAGGGAACGAAGCATAATTTTCACGAAAAATTCAGTGTCAATTTCGAAGGCAGGCTCGCCGGAATCGAAATTCGATCGAAAAGGGTGTTTCACTATTTCAGTGGGTGAAATATTGCGTCAGCGGATAATTCCGGCATTAGTGTTCTCCTACCATTCCAAAGACAATCCCAAATCATTGGTGGCAATGCGGTCAGGTAAATCTTCAAAATTAAATCGAAATTTCATAATGTCCGGATTGTTTTACTCGTATTTGGGTTTTTCCGGGAGCCTTTTTTCTGTAAGTTTCGGCATCTGATCTGACATTTTGACATTTCGAGATTACGCCATTTCGGTAATTTGAAAGTAGCCGCGATTGCCGTGGTACGGGCTTCATCAGAAAAAAACCAAATCTGAAAATCCACACTCGCACAAAAGACGTTTCACGATTCCCGCGGTTAAATTTTTTGCTGTATCCAATAATTCTTCGGCTCCGTCTGTCCCAATAATTCCAGAACTCGACAATGTAAACTACTATTCCAAATGTCGGGCTAATATTTATTAGTTTTCGCGAAGAAACAGTTCGGTACACGCACCGGAACACCAAAAAAGTGGGGCCACACAAAAAAGCAAATATACCGGCAGTTTCCTGTCTAATATTATAGTTGAAGAGGAAAAAATTTTTAAAAAGTTAATGTAAAATTTGAAAAGGTGAATTGATGGCATAGAGAGATCTTGAAGAAACACACGAGATACAGCTACGGTAATTGAGTGGAGATCAGTGCATTGTCACGGGTGGGGGAGGAGCATGAGCTGGAGAAGAGGTGAAGGAGGACGAGGTATACAATTAACAACAGAATGGCAATGGCTTTAGCGGGGGCGGAACGAGGACTTGACGTTGATTTGGATTCGAGCCGGTGGGGTGATGGATCGATTCAGTAGAGCTTCATCGTCCGAGTCATTGTTGCCGAAGACGTCGCTTATCTAGAAAAAAAAACATACAATTAAGGTTGCATTATATACCTTTGGCGGCTGGCCAGCTTTGCGCTTTTCAATCGTTGGTGAGCGGGATCTTACGCGTCGGCTCGGCTCCGGCTTCTTCTTTTCAACCTAGAACATTAAATGTTGCGCTAAATTTGGATAAAATACCTTGCGCGGGCGGACTGGGGAAGCCTTGAAACGCCGAGGCGGGCTCGGTTGCACCCATTTCTTCGGTTGTGGCGTCGTGGAAGAGCGGCGTGAGCGTGAACGGGAACGGGATCTCTAAATCGGAAATGGGTTCTATATATAGAGGTTCGAAAAAGCGATTTGTTGTCAATACGTCGGACTATTATACCAATTTTCCGCGTTTCTTTTGGACTAAAATAAAATACATCCTAACTCTGCACAAAAAGGCGGACATTTTCGTATACTTTACGGCCCTTTAGCGCAAAGAACAGTGGAGACCGAAGATCAAAACAGCCTGGGTGATGAACAAGCTTTTTTTGTAAATCTGTAACAAAATCTAAAAAATCGGGCATTTTGAAATATCACGAAAACCAAATCTGGCAAAACGCACCCCTCCACGACTTCGCGACCTCCGATAGCGCCGCCGCTCCCGCGATCTGTCGCGTGCATGGCGGTACCGCGAGCGCGAGTAGTCAAAGGTTGATGATGATGATTTGGTAGAGGCATACGTCGACGAAGACGACAGAGAAGTAGCTAAATTAAAAAATACAACAACTATTTATTGTCAGTACAAGAAAATGAAGAAGTGACGGAGGATTGTCTGGAGATGGAGGGCCGTGCAGCAGGCGCCACTCCCGAGATCGATTCAGTTGATGCGGCCGCCGAGGTGGGTCCGTTCACTTGCATGGCTAAAAAAGGAGTTATTAGCCAGTAAAAATCGGTAGTAAAGGAGGAAAAAGACAGCTAGAAGCATGACAGTTAGATAGCTAGCTACAAAAGAGGTTTGGAAAGAAGAAGAGAAAAATTAGGTTCTAGGTGCTAGTCTTATGTTTGACCTTTCAATGCCGCACCCGCTTCTTCTCGGGCCAGTTATCTTAAATATTACCGAACTGGATTTATTACGAATTTTTTAAACCAAAAACTTCGAATCGACAAGGCCAGAGCATCCAAAACAAAATTTACCTTTCTTTCGGCCGAGCTGCCGTGCCGCTTCCGTTTCGGCGATGAGATGCTGCTGCACGAGGGCCATATTCTCGGCATAGGTGCGCTTGGCGGGCTTATCAAGCTTTGGCGCTTCCGGTGGAGCGGGCTGATGGTCGGCGCCTGGAAATAAAGATTTGAAAATGGGTATTTACCCCATGAATCTCTTTTTTATACAAAAATAAGAGATTGTAAGCGAGCTAAAAAATCACCTTTCGCCACTTGTGAAGCCGATGAAGCCGTCGTTGTGAGCTCCCCCTCTTCGTCGCTCGAGCACAGATCGATCACTTCCGGCTCGTTAGTGGCGTTGTTCTTCGACGCTTGTCCCAAGTGCGGTACAGGCGTTAGCTGGGGCTTCGGCTCCTCGGGCTCATACTGATGCACATCTTGGGCTCGAGCTTGTTGACGGTCATCTACAGCGGCGACAAGTTGTTCGGGGGCATCAGTGACGGCCTGAAAATTCGTAGTTAGCAAAAAAAAAACATTTTTGGATCCAGATAGTCCCGGTCCGGTAATAATAATGCCCACCTAAACAGCTAAAAACAAAACTGGTTTTTTGACAAAATTAGGAAACGTAAAACGGTCCGCTTCGAAAACGGTTCTTTCGCCTTATGCATCCGGCTTTTCGTTTCAAGTCTCGATATATTTTGTAGAGTGCCGGCCAGTATACCCGATAGCGTTTTTAGAAACAATGTAGGTATAGTTTAAGCGATAAACTATTTGCGAAAATTTAAAACATTTCGAAATTTTGGCCGAAAACTCAATATTTTTGGTCTAGTTTTCCCCTTTTCAGGAATAGTAAAAATAGTAAGCAGCTAATCCTACCTTATATAATTTTGGAGTGTATCTCTGTGTGTGTGTGTGGATGTCACTTTCGAGGCCCGATTTGAGGGCCTTCCCCTGGATAAAATGCGCTGATTTTTTGTCACTTGAGGGAATCGACCCTCCTCTTTCCGATGGCGTTTTCAGAATTTTGATAACATACAAGTTTACAAAGTTAAAGCCGGTTTTATTCATTTTTGAGGGTAATTTGCATAATATGAAAAAATACAACTTTCCTCATTCTTGCAATTTGCCCGCGCGTGTGTGGTCGGTGGGGGGGAAGGGGTCCGAAGGACCCGAGCTATCGGAAAGTCAAATTTTTCATGCAAAGGCCCAATTCCAGCGCCCAAGGCCCGCGAAGCGGGTTTTGGGCGCTGGTATCTATATAAAAGTGCGAAAACAAAAAATCCATTACCACAGGTTCCGGCGAGATGGACATCCGATCGCCGGCCATTTCGCCGTTGACACTATCCGGCGGCGTGACGCCCGTGTTCCTGGCCGCCGTATCGTCACCGAATCCGCTGTCCCGAGAAGAATTGCGCGTGGCCGAATTGAGCAACGACGGCGCCACAGCATCCGGGCTAGCTCGTTGCTGGACGATCGTGTTTTGGCCAAGCATCGGCACGATATTCTTTGTCCACATCGGTCGCAACGGGGTGTCCACTATGATCGGGGGTGGCGGCGGGACCATTACTGGGACGGGGTGGGGCGGAAGTACGGGACTATTCTTTGTGCAGCGGGTGGGTTGAGCTCCAACTTCCGCGCCTTGGCGGCGTTGTCAGGCCTGTACTCGTTGAAGTCGCGGAGCGCTGGGATTGGGACCGGGGCCGACCGACGCGCAACGTACAGCTCTTGACCAAACTGAAAAAGTATCGATAAAATAGAATCCGTAAGAGTTCTTTGGTATTTCCGAGGGCGGCGTAATCCAAATTTTGTTCTTAGAATTACATTATAAATTTTCATAAGATAGAAGACGCGTTAAACGGCTTTTACTATTCCAAATGTTTATATTTTTATGATCAATGCACTAAATACGATCTTTCGACCAGAAATGGCCCCCTTTCGGATCAAAATGTCAACATTTTAAACAATTTGTTATCAATAACCAGTTATTGATGATGAAGAAAAGTTTTAAAAGGGTTTTACTACTTCAAAAACTACATATTTTTATGAACATCAGAAAAACTAATCATCTGGCGGGCAAAACTAGCGTTTTCTAGCAACATTTCAGGTTTTAAAGTTTTTAACTAATTTTTCTTAAAAACTACCCAAAATTTTAGCAAAAAGCTTATCAAGGTGCTATTAGGCATTTGACGACCTAGGGAAATACCGCTTCGCCCGGAAATACTAAAGAACCGAGCCCATCGCTCGTACCGGCTGATGGGAGCAGGTGACGTCCATCGGCAGCAGGTCCTGCAACGAATACCCGGATCTAAACAAAAACAGTTTTTATATACACAAAATTGTTTTACCGCCTGATCGAAGAGCGTGGCGGGATATTCTGCGGCGGCAGCCTCACCACGGGACGCTCGAAGATAGTGTGCTAAAAACCATAAAAATAGAGAACTGATTCGATACCGTTTGATGGAACTTCTCGCCATTTGGCCCATCCAAGAACGTCTCGCGCGAGCTGCCATAAAGTCGATCGTTTCCTAAAATGAAATGTCAGAACAAAATGAATCCAATACTTGGAGGGAAGAAAAATTGAAGGCCTGGCCGGTGTGCGTTGTTTGACTCGGGTCTGAGCAACAATGCTGAAAAGAGAAAATAAAATCAACACATTCCGCCAACCAGTAAAAATCAAAAAGACCTAGAAAAGCTAGTTTTCGGTAGAACATTCTTCTAGTAAAGAAATCACCCTGGAACCTTCTTCAAATTGGGGGTGTTCTATGACCAAGTATTTCTAGTTTAGTTTAGTAACAGCCAACGGTGAGATCTTCGCAACCCCACTTTTATATCTAACCTCCTGACTGTCCTACCGGTCTGAAATTTCTAAAAAATCCCCATTTTGTTCTGTAGGGTAAGGATAAACCGAAATTGAGTCAAAACCCCGAAAGAAGAAAAATTCCGGATGAAAAAGCCTAAATTTTAGTTGAGTTTCCGAAGATTTACGGTTTCCACAGGGCCCAGCCCGCGGATAACGGCTAACCACAGTGAAAAAACACGGCTAGCGTTCAGTTTTCCTAAATCGATATCTGTTTACCACATTTATATTCTCGTTAGTTTTAGCCTGCTCAACAAACGCTTTTTGAATCTAGGTGGTGAATTCTACTGCCGTAGCATTGATAGACGAGCCTGATTTAAAAAAACCCATAATTTAGGAAAAATTAAGGGAATTCTGACCAAGTGATCCAGATTTAAGGCCAACACTGAGGAAAACTAGGATCAAATACAACAAAAGACCATCGCGAGCAAAGAAAGCCCAACTTTCTCCCACAAAATCCTTTTTAAAAAAGCTTTACCATTCCAGTAGCCGCAGCGGGGGTCGACGGGGCCCGGTGAGCGAGACGGATGCGGATGCGGAGGCCCATTTAGCGTTCGATTGTGGTGGCCTGGTGGCCGATTTGGCGTCCGGTAGTGGCCTGGTGGAGGCCGAGTCGGCGTCCGGTGGGGGCCTGGCGGGGGCCAATTCGGCGTCCGGTTGTGGCCTGGCGGGAACCGTCCTCCGCCTAAAATACGTATATTAAAAAAAGAGCAGCAGAAAACTCACGTCTTGGTGGGCCGTACGGTGAGTACATGTCCGATGAGTCGTCGCTATCTAAAAAAACAGACATCAAAATAGCCAAGAAGGGTAATTCTTACCCTCGGGACTCGTCGGGGCTGATCCCCAGGCTTCGGCCGGCAAGCCGTGGCAATCAACGGTCCACTCTGAAAAGTGAAATTATAAAACTGAAAAAAGCCCAGCAAAATTTTGCAAAAGCTAAACCAATGTCAAACTAAAAAAAAGAAACAAAATGGAAAGCTAAAGATAAAGAAAGCGTCACGATACAAAGTACTACTGACCGTATAAAGGAGCCGCGCGTAGCCTGGAATTAGGAAAGCTTCGGAATTGGCTTTGGAATCCATTTTTAAGAGTATTTAAAAGTTTAAATTTTAAAATATTTTTATAATTTAGAAGTATCAAAACTTTTGAAAATTCGTATTGAAAACGGTATGAATTCGACCGGTTCCTACTTTTTGAAGATTTATCTGTTTCAGAAATTTGCTAGGTACAGCCGCTTCTAGAATTAAACTTTTCAGCTACTGCTTTTTGAAGAATTGCAATTTGCCACAGTTTCCGAAGTTTTTGCGGCGGATGGGGGATTCAATGCGAGGAGTACTCGAGTGCTTGCGATTGGAAAGCCATTGGCCAATTCTTAGCTTCGATTTTTCGAAGCATACTTTTTTACAACGTTTTTTCAAAGTTGCAAACATTTCCAAGGGTTGGTGGCGCCCGATTAATTTAATTGGTGGAATTACTCTGCAATGCAAGCTATTTAGTTCAGTCTGGGGTTTACCGGATGCAAACGTATAGCTTTTTCACTATTGATTTCAAGGATCCTGTGTCGGGCAATGAATTCAATCGTGGAAGTTGCTGTGTTTGAAGGCAATTTACAAGGGAACCTCAAGTTGGCACGGTGGAATTTCGAAAAACGCTCGCGGCTACCCCTAGGTTTTCGACTATGGCGATTCCAACGGTCTGGTCAGAATTTCCTTAATGGACCCGTGGACAGAGATACAGCACTTCCGGAAAATGTTAATTTACATCCGAAAAATTAGCATTAGCGATAGGTTTATGAGGCCCTCCCATCACTATGGAATCACCAGTGGAGTGGCCGAGTGCTAAGCAACTCGCTTGATAGGATGCTGACCAGGGTTCGAACCCGCTCACGATTTTTTTATTTTGCTTTTTTACCGGAACTTTCTGCCCAACTCCACGTTTTGGTAACTTTTTTCGAAAAGTCGTTCTGTTTCTGAAATGTCAAAAAGCGTTATCGAAGCCAAAAAAAATGCAAAAAATCTCATCCGAGTGACCCATTTGTAAAAAAAACCGGAGAGGGGAACACCCAGCTGTTCGCATCATTTTTGCGAATTTTTGAAGCTTCTTTGGAGTAGTCAGCCTGGAGCCATCACCAAAATTTTTTCTTATAGTAAAAATCGAAAGTTAGAGTTGTGCAGGAAGTTCCGGTCAAAAAGCAAAATAAAAAATTGTGAGCGGGTTCGAACCCTCGTCAGTATTCTATCAGGCGAGTCGCTTACCACTCGGCCATTCAACTGGTGATTCCATAGTGATGGAAGGGCCTCATAAACCTATCGCTAATGCTAATTTTTCGGATGTAAATTATCATTTTCCGGAAGTGCTGTATCTCTGTCCACAGGCCCATTAAGGAAATTCTGACCAGACCGTTGGAATCGCCATAGTCGAAAACCTAGGGGTAGCCGCGAGCGTTTTTCGAAATTCCACCGTGCCAACTTGAGGTTCCCTTGTTAGTGCAATCTCAGCTTCAAGTTTAGAATTATACGTCTTACAATGTTTTTTAGGTCTCAACGATTTCCAGGCCTTCTCTGCTTCAATAGAACGTTTGGAATTGTACGTTTCTAAAGACGTTTCTAACGTTTCAAAAAGCTTTCAATGTTTAGAATTAGACTTTAGAACTTTTTTTTTCTGAAGTTCTGTTTTTGTAAGTGTCAAAGATTTCCAAGGTTCTTATAGCGACCTCGTCGAAACGCATTTCGCCGAGATCCCAGCGTCAGTAATCGGTACAAAGATTAGAATTATGCTTCCTTTTTTGTTTAAAATTTTCAGTTTCAACGAATTGCAAGGTCTTCGTCGGGAGTGATGATGATATTCCATGGATTTGCCAATTTTGCGCTGACTAGAATTTAGTTTGTCAGCTTTTAAAGCTTTAGTGCTTTAGCGATGTGTTGTCATCATTAAAAACGAGATTTCTACACTAATTTACAACCTTTCTATTCTTTTTTAGTCAAAGCTAACGTTTTCGCTGGGCTTAGCAGCCGTTACACGTGCTTTTTTTTAGTTTTAAAGCTCCAAGGGCTTTCAGACATCGTTTTAAGAGGACAGAAATCTGTTTTAGTGCATTTTAACTTTTTTTTTTACTTTTAAAAGCCTACCTTCAGCCGGTGGGGTCAGCAAAGTGCTGTGGAAATCGTCGCATCTTTGTTGTGCGTCGAGGGTGGGCAGGGGGAGGAGGCCTGAAATTAGGCTCACGAACTGTTTTAGGGACAACGAAGGTCATAAATTGATTCTTTGACGCTGCCTCGTGTTTATAGGGCCTTAAACCTACAGAAATATGGATTTTAAAACTTTGTATTTGTTTTAGAAGACCGAAAATTAAATTAAAGATAGCGGAGGGCATGTTAAATTATCTTGATGGGGTAAATTAATTATGTTTAGATCGTTTTAAATTTGCAGCTACAATTATAAGATTTTCACTATATAGTTCTTTCTATAAAATTCTATAAAATTAAAAAATCTGTGTTTTTTTTTTTTGAAAAACACGCCAGAACCGGCAGATTTGATGATGCTGGAACAAATCATTTCCTGTAAAAAGTATTATGGCTTAACATTAACAATTTTTACTAATATTAATGGATGGACGTTAAGTTATTGAGACTCAAGCAGCTCATTTTTCTTGAGTCTCATTCATCGTTTTTTTTGAAAGTTTCATTTTTGGGACTTGCCGATAGCCAGTAAAAAATAGTTTAATTGATTCCTAGGCTTAATCTTGAACATTTTTCTGCTAATAAGAAGGTTTGTGCGATAAGTTATATAAATTTAAGTAGCTTTCACCGTTTCTTTAGCAAGTTTAATTTTTATAGCTTACCGATGGGAAAGGGGACATTTTCTAGCAGTTTCGGCGGGGCGACCGGTGCCGGTGGGAGTTCTGAAATGACGGTCGTACTTTAGCTTTACTTTATTTGTTTACTAATACCATTTTAAATACTATTTACTTTAGTAAGATTAGTAAAATTATACTAAACTAAACAAAACAACAGCATTTTTCGGATTTTTCATGTTTTTAGCTGGCTATTACGGTCTTTTAAAAACTGACCCGGTTGAAATCGCTTGGTCATGAGAAGGGCAAGCCCGGTCCAGCTGCTGATGTGGTCGGCTTCAGGCGGTTTTTCTGGAAATTCAGGAAGGGTTTTTAAGATCTAAAGGTTGCCTATTCCATTCCTTATTTTCGCATAGCTAAAATCATGTAGAACCAAGGTGAAGAGACGTCATTAAACTTGGAAATTTTCGCGAAATGTGTTCAACTTTTGAAACACGTATTTCAAAGATTAGAAGGTGGAATCAGAAACTGATAGATTTTACCAATTAGTTTTTATTCGCAATAATACTTTAGAGGAAGTAGATGAAGTTGAATTAAAGGTGATAATTTTCACGAAAACGCTTCATATTCTGAAGCATGCATTTTTCCCGAAGGGGCGAAGCGGAATTCGAGGTGATTTGTTTCCTGTTCAAGCATAAATTGTCACTTTTTGAGGGGGTCCTTGTGCATTATGGGGGTGGGGGAAGACCCGACTGTTTTTAGTCGTCCATAAAAACCCTAGTAAGCTAATAGTACATGTTTTAATAATCTTTTTAATACAATTTACGATATTGCCACTGGGAAAATTTAAAAAATTCGAAACTTTCGGTGAGAAAACGATATTACTGTATTTTTATAGAAATTTGCAAATTTTTAGTTTCAGGAATAGTCAAATTTGGAATCAGAAACTGATTGGTGCATCCATGGCTTTTAATTAGAACAAACAAACTAACGAGATTAGAGGAGTGAATTTTCACTGGAACACTTCATTTTTTGAAACATGATAGTTTTCGTGTTCGAGGATAACTTGTCGCATTTAGAGGGATCTATAGCATTATGGGGGGGGGGGATTCTCCGAAAAGCCCAAAGATGCTTAGAAACCCAATAATCAGACTTAAAATAGTGTTTTTATGAAAATGTGACGATATTGCAAGTGGAAAATCATTCAAAAAACGTTAAAAATTCTATATTTTGGTCGAAAAATCAGTATTTTTTGTATTTATAATGAGTTTTCGCAATTTTTTACATTTAGGAAAAGTAAAAAAGTTTAGAAACTCTTCTTTTTTATGTTAGAAAATTTGATCCTTAGAGAAAAAGCCCCCGATATGGCGAATGAACCGTTAAATGCATTTCAATCAATAGTCTTATTGATTAATAAATAATAAATAATAATAAATATAGTCTTATTAATAGTTTTCTAGTTATTTCTTAGTTCATCATCCCATTAAATAAGACAACATTTAGCCAAGCCTGTCCGCTATATGAAATCTAGGACAGATCGAATTTTGGATTAAACATAGGAATGAAAGAAAATGATAAATATAGTGAGATAAGATTAAAGAAAATCATGTAAATGAGAAAAATGGTTACTCCAATATGGAGTTTGGCTAAAGAAAGTAAATTAATTGGCCTGTTTCGACCCTTGTCCAAGACAGGCAATTTACACTAGGGTCGGGTCATCCTCAGTTGGAATCCCTAGCGAAAGGAATTAGATAAATTTTGATAGTAAAGGTATGTTACATGAAAAGTAAATGTTTATGAAGTATTTGGTTGAGTAGGTTTAACTAGATTGTGGTGGGGAATTTTTGAGTTCCCGCATGGGGTTGGGTATCATGGGGCAGAGAGAGGGGGCAGAGAAAAGAGATATACATGGCGTAATGGTCTGGCGCGTTTGGTTTAGAAAATGTGTTTATGGTTGAAAGAAGTCGAAAAGTGAATGGAAAAGGATAAAGTAAATGGTAAAGTGATAAATTATAGAAAGTGTATCTTTTAAATTTATCTAATAGGGTTTATATTCGACTATTTTAGTAAATGACTATGTTTTTGGGTTGCATTCGTGTTTGAGACTAAGTACCGGGTATTTAGTGAAAACTTTTTGCAAAGGGCATATAAAACTTGCGCAGGGTAACTATTATTTTGTAGATGAGTTAGTAAAAGTTTTATGTGTTTAATTAGATCTTTTTGCTGGGAGCATTTTCGAGCTATTCTGATAATTTCTCCTTCCACACACCCGTGTTTGATAGAGTAGGAGATGTTTGAGCAATAGTTTGGTAAGCGTGTGACCTTAAATTTATAATCATCAACTTTGTTATATAGTTCGGTGTGTGTTATATTGTTTTTTTAAAGATATTTTTCAATATCAATGGAGTTTTTGTAAAGTATAAGTATATCATCCATGTATCTGTATCCTACAATGTTGTTATCAGCTTTTTCTTTGAGATAAATGTATTCGTAATATGTTAAAGTTAGGTCTGCTAGCATAGGGCTACAGTTTTGTCCTTGAGGGATACCTTGTTTTTGTTGAAAAGGTATTTGTTTATAGGTTACAAAACTGTTACTTAGTAAGTAGTTAACTAGATACATGATTTCGCTTTTACCGAAGATATTATTACCAAGGTTGTCGTTTGTATAATAGCAGGATTTGTATCCCATTTTAATATATTTCTTTTGAGAATTTTTAAAACAAATTTCTAGGATACCGTCAATGGCTTGTGTCACGATAGAATGTGGAAGATTAGTAAAAAGACTACTAAAATCTGCAATATAAATATTATTTTTATCGTGATTTTCTAGCAAATTAACCTGGTTGGAGTTATTTATAGACCAATATACTAATTTGTTCGTATTATTTGCTATTACTGAGCAGTATCGCTGTAGGTGTTGGCGTACAAAGTTAAGTATACGGTGTAAAGTGATAGAAATGGGTTTGATTGAGCTGTTATATGCACCAGTAATAAATCTGAATTTAATAGGGTTTTTATGGAATTTAGGTAGTCCGTATATTTTGGGTAGACTTGGCGTCTCTGGTGGGATAATTTTAAATAAAATATGTGTGTTGATATGCCTTTTAATTATGTTTTCTTGGTTCTCAATCGTATATGGTATATAAGTTGTGTTACCATTAGGAACCTTTTTTTTTTAAATTGTTGGAAAAAGTGGGCAAATTATTGCAAAGTTAGAAGTGGCTTTATCTACGCTAGTAATTATGAATTTTCTTTGCAATAATCTTATCTCATTCCAGTCTAGCTTAGTAGTCTCATTATTACTACAATAATTAGTAATTAAGTTGATTAAATCACTACTGATTTGTTGAAAATTAACGTTTTTAGCTATTTTAGAGATTTCTTTACCAAATTGTGTAATCATTTTATATTTTACATCTTCTTGAGTGTAATTCAAACTAGGTCGGAACTTAGTGCCTAATTTGAGTATTTCAGAGGTGTTTGGGAAGTGTTTAGAAAGTGAATTACTATCGCCCGTAAGCACGTGTGTTTGCCCATTGTGGTTAACACTATTATTTTGATTCTGGAAATTGAAACAATTACTACAATGAGTAGAATTACGATTAATATAATTGTTTCCAAGTTTATTGAGAAATTTATTATAGTTAAATAACAATTGTCCTAAGGTTGGGTTATATTCATAAGTGATTTGGAAGTCAGTGTTGAATTCTATTTTTGCTTTACTCAGGTATTCTTTAATAATTCTTTTACAATTAATGCGTTCTATACTTGGTTCTAGATAAGGGACTTTTATACGTATTTTAGGATGTTTCTTTTTTGGTTTTACTTGGTTTTCGATTTGACTGTACTTATGGATAGAGGCTTTTGCAAAAGCTTTGACAATTGGGTTATGATGTTCTAAGTAAGGTGTTAATTTTCCGTACATTTTTTTAGGCAAATTGTGTGTAATATTTCTAATTTCGTTAGCTTTTAAGTTTGTTAGTTTGAATTGATTGAAATCAAAATTATAGGATTTAGTCTTAGGTTTGTTTTTGCGTATACCTCTGTTACGTGGTGGTGGTTTAACTTTAAGTGAGAAATATGGCGGTTGGGTAGATAATTTTCCATTGGGATTAGATATAACTCCGTAACCTTTAATTTTATCATTTAGTCCAAATGGATAGGCAGTATTTAAAAGTTTTATCCAGTATAATTCTTTGTCTGTACGTATTTGGTTATCTTCATTTTCTATATGATCATCCAAGATGTGTATATGAAACATATTATCTGTTTGTCCATTTGGAAAATGAGTACGATAGTGGTCGTATATGAATCCAGATTTTCTCTTTTTGATAGAATATTTGTGACCATACATGCGTTGGGTGACTTTTCTAGATGTTTCGCCTACGTATTGTAGATTACAGATTTTGCAAGTAAGACAATATACCACATTTTTTGTTTGACAATTAGGTTGATTATATTGGTTGGTTCTGGTATAATAGTTAGTGGAGTTACTATGTATAATAGCTTCAAATTCTAGATCCGTACAAGTAGTACAATTACTTCTGTTGCATTTTGTACCTATTTTATCACTATATTCTTTATCAATGAAATTCATTTTTCTACCAACTTTGGTTGAACTATGCTCAACAAGCCCATAATAAGAGAGAGAGGGTTTTGAAGTGTTGACACGTCTAAGTATACCAAAGGGGTCCGACGTTAGAATACCCAATGGTTTGGTCGTAATTTGCGCCTCATCAGCGCCGTGCTAGGAAGCATACGATTCCCAGCGGTAAGGCCGAATGAGCAAGGCGGTTATCCAACGACCTAAACGTATGCCGATAACCTCTTGAACCAGATCACCAAACGGCACAGTTAGTAATGATTTGTTAACATAACATCGCTTCTGGGTGAAAAGTATAATAATAATTATAGTTGTAAAATTATGGCTAAGGCTCATTGGAATGAATTATTTTAATATATCGGCCTAATCGTTGGTTTAATTCTGTTGTGTTGTACATTGAGATTAGGTATAGAGAAGAAAAGAGCTAGTTGAATGTGGGCAGGTTTAATAGAAGTAGGTAGAGACAAGTGGGTAATTGAAAACTATGATAAAGTAAAGTTTTAGGAGTATATTAAAGAATTGAGTTTTGTTTTGGACTAAAATAAGATTAAAAGAGTGTTTAACGGTAAAAGAATATAGGTGATAGTGATTTTTCTAAAGGAAATGGTTCCTTCGGAACCGAGAGTTTTAGGTTTAACCCCGAAGGGCGGTGCTCCGAAGAGCGGTTTAACCCCGAGGGGCGGTGCTCCGAAGAGCGGTTTAACCCCGAGGGCGGTGCTCCGAAGAGCGGTTTAACCCCGGTGCTCCGAAGAGCGGTTTAACCCCGAAGGGCGGTGCTCCGAAGAGCGGTTTAACCCCGAGGGGCGGTGCTCCGAAGAGCGGTTTAACCCGAAGGGCGGTGCCCGAAGAGCGGTTTAACCCCGAGGGGCGGTGCTCGAAGAGCGGTTTAACCCCGAAGGGCGGTGCTCCGAAGAGCATAAAACCCAGAGGGCGGAGTCCAAAAGGAGACTACAACTGAGAGATAGTGTATCAAAAATGTAAAAGGACTGGGTAGAAAACATGATTAAAAGAAAGTATAATGAAAATGAAATGTAGGAAAGTAGGATACACTATGATTGTCCCGTCCATGGGTTTCCCCTACGGGTCGGGCAAACATAGGTAACTATAAATGAAAGAAAATGATAAATATAGTGAGATAAGATTAAAGAAAATCATGTAAATGAGAAAAATGGTTACTCCAATATGGAGTTTGGCTAAAGAAAGTAAATTAATTGGCCTGTTTCGACCCTTGTCCAAGACAGGCAATTTACACTAGGGTCGGGTCATCCTCAGTTGGAATCCCTAGCGAAAGGAATTAGATAAATTTTGATAGTAAAGGTATGTTACATGAAAAGTAAATGTTTATGAAGTATTTGGTTGAGTAGGTTTAACTAGATTGTGGTGGGGAATTTTTGAGTTCCCGCATGGGGTTGGGTATCATGGGGCAGAGAGAGGGGGCAGAGAAAAGAGATATACATGGCGTAATGGTCTGGCGCGTTTTGTTTAGAAAATGTGTTTATGGTTGAAAGAAGTCGAAAAGTGAATGTAAAAAGGGATAAAGTGAATGATAAAGTGATAAAATATAGAAAGTGTATCTTTTAAATTTATCTAATAGGGTTTATATTCGACTATTTTAGTAAATGCACTATGTTTCTTGGGTTGCATTCGTGTTTGAGACTAAGTACCGGGTATTTAGTGAAAACTTTTTTGCAAAGGGCATATAAAACTTGCGCAGGGTAACTATTATTTTGTAGATGAGTTAGTAAAAGTTTTATGTGTTTAATTAGATCTTTTTGCTGGGAGCATTTTCGAGCTATTCTGATAATTTCTCCTTCCACACACCCGTGTTTGATAGAGTAGGAGATGTTTGAGCAATAGTTTGGTAAGCGTGTGACCTTAAATTTATAATCATCAACTTTGTTATATAGTTCGGTGTGTGTTATATTGTTTTGAGTGTAGATTTTTAGATCTAGAAAATTTCCGCAATCATTTCTAGAGTTTGTACGTTCTAATGTAAGCTCTTTGGGGTAAATTTCGGAAAGATATTTTTCAATATCAATGGAGTTTTTGTAAAGTATAAGTATATCATCCATGTATCTGTATCCTACAATGTTGTTATCAGCTTTTTCTTTGAGATAAATGTATTCGTAATATGTTAAAGTTAGGTCTGCTAGCATAGGGCTACAGTTTTGTCCTTGAGGGATACCTTGTTTTTGTTGAAAAGGTATTTGTTTATAGGTTACAAAACTGTTACTTAGTAACAGTTTTGTAGTGTCGTGTTTTTGTTGTGTCTTAGTGAGGTGTCGCGACAAATGTGCCCTGGGGGGCGTGACTGGCATGATTAATAGCCTACGGCAAAATACGTGTTACCACAACAAATATAAATATTAAACAAATAAACAATGTATAAACAAAACCACACAGCGATAACCTGGAGGAATAATTATAAAAATACAACTAACCTGGAGGAAGGTATAAAAAAATAGCCAATTTCACACTCTTGCTACGGCTGCTTTAATTAATCAACTAATATTAACTATAATTTTTGGAATTTAATAATCACTTCTGGGGCCTATCCTCACATTATTGATTAATGACCAAAAAACGTAAACCTGTATGATGCAGGGTGATGAAACATAAAAAAGTAATCGAAGCTGCCGAATTTTCACCAGATTTCACGAAGTGCTAGAAACCGGCAGGTATCAAACCGTATTTTTCGTATCATTTCACCGCGCGATAGCTCTTTAATTTAGAGAAAAAAACGTTCTTTTTTACGAAAGCATGAATGAAAGGAAGAAAAGTACAATTAGCAAGTCTCGACGTATCTGCGGCTTGATGATGCCAGAAACCTAGGATTTGAAAAATCAATAAGAAAGAAAGTTTTTATCAGGTTTGTTTTAAACTCTTATTTAGCCAAAATGCGATAAAATACATCATAAATTATCAGCCGGTGGGTTAAAATACGATGAATAGCTGGAAAAATCGGAATTATTTCCACTGCTAACAGTCCAGTAGCGACAACACTAAAAAAAGTAGATGATTTGGTATTAAACGCGCTAGAAAATGAGTGCGAGCCGTAAGATTTTCGTTAACTATTCTTATATGTAGTTTTTTTGTATATAAAAACCGGATTAAAAATTATATCTATTCGTACTTTTTGGTAAAACATGGAGGAAAAAATCGCCAAAACATATTAAAAAATTTGAAGTATTTCACATTACTTTCTCCAAAACAAAAACAAGTAAAAACACTATAAAAATTAAATCTAGCTCTAACAGGTGGGGAAGAAAAATGGAAGTGAGCTTGCTCCCCCCCCCCCGCTAAGAGTCCAGTACCAAAAATTCGGGCGCCTTTTCGGGTCGTTAATTACGGGTTGTCATTTGGAGGGCAAAGGTGAGACACATAAAAAAACACATTTAGGGAGTGCGACTCCCATCTGGTTCACTAAAAGATGCCCCGGCGAGATAGGGCGTTTTTTTTGGGGGTGTGGGAAAGGAGGGAGGCGAGGGAAAAAGACAGGGGAATGCTGGTAAAGTACACATGCACTTTGGGGACCCAAAATGACCCGATAATCCCCCGAAGAATTATCGAGGCAATTTCTTGGGGCGTGTTTTGCGAGTCCACGAAACCTGATAAGCCCCTTAATAATCTATAAGGACTATAACCTAAATAAAAAAGACAATAGATTTTATTAAACGCTACGTAATGATTTTTATTTGATTAAATTTTGTTTAATCATGTGGATTTTTGTTGATGTATATTTCGCGGAGCTTTCTGATAATCACATAGTAACCTGAATCACATTCAAAGTTGATAAATCTTACAATTATCTGTTTCAAAAAGATATGTTATTCTCAAAACCAGTGGAAAAAGACCGCTTCGCGGCTCTTTTCCACTGGCCCCGTCTAGGAACCATATATTCCCCTTCCGTTTTTGAAAGCCTGCGGCGCAAGAGCCTGTCTCTAGGAACCATTCTCTGGCCTGCGGCGCTAGCTACTGATTTTTCTCCACCTTTCGTTGTTGAACTATCAAAAAGCAAAAAGGTACATGCGCCGAGGGTCCGAACCCTCGTCCATTCGCACGGTAGAGCGCGCGCCAAACCACTATACCAAAGGGGGCATGCCGACGGGTGGCGGGAAAGGTCCCTTCTGTCCTGGGGCCAGGGTTCAACCCGGCAGGGAGGACTTCTGGTAACTTTACAAAAATCGCTATTTTAGACCGAATGCACCCAAAATTTGCAAAAATAATAAGATGCGCGTGATCCCCACTATCGAATACATAAGTGGTCCAAATTACAGACCGAAATTCCATCTGGGCATTGAGTTATGCCCCGAACACCACGGCTCGTCGCCCATTTTGTTAAGGATTTTCACCATTTTGTTTGTAAAATCGTTAAATCAAGGAATTTCGAAAAACAAAAAAATGCGTGTCTGGCAAATGTGTTTCTCCACCTCCATGCCAAAAATCAGCCGGAAATTCGGCCTGACGGCCGAGAAATCGGCTGCACAGAAAACACATACTTTTTCGCTTATAGGATAGGAAATCTAGTTGCTAATTATCATTTTGAGTTAATCAAACTATAACGTTGCAAAAGGATGCTTCAATTTTACCACCGTTTCAATCGATAAAAAAATAGGTCTTTCGCATTATCGGGGGGCTATCTTTTTCATAAACCGGAAATGTCTAATCATTAAAGCGGAAGTGTTTTATAGTGTTTTTAGTAGAGCACAATTTACAGTACGTATTTAAACTAACTATCTAAAGCATCGAAAATATTTTAAAAAGCCGAAATTTGGCGAAAAAATGGCCATTTTGTGCGAAAAATCGAGATTTTTTATATTGATTTTTTATAATGTAAAGTAATGGGAATATAATGTGCTGTTTCCAGCAAATAGAAGCCACTAATACCGTCGTTTTGTAGATTTAGAAGCAGCCAAAGGGGGCTGGCAAGGCATATTAGGGATTTGTTGAGCCGGATTCTTTCTAGATTGTCGATCAATTAGCTCACCGGTTCAGAAGTCACATTGCTACATCTTTTTTTTATTTCTGTTGTTTTATTGCTAACCGATCACCCATACGATGCAACTGACACTAACTATACGTTAAAGTTCCCAAATCTACCTAAAACCGGAAACATCAAAATTCTTAGTCTCGCAGCATGGTATAAAGAAGAAAGCGTAAAAGCAGGGAAAGCATGAATCAAAAAATACGGGATTTTCTAGGATATAGTTTATATCAATCGAGGATACCAGCCGTTGGCTGTCAATTAAATGAAAGATTTTGTTACACGCTACATTCGACATAGTAGCATCGTTTCAGGCCCTCGAATTCCCCAAAAAAAGCTGAAACATTTAACTGGCCAACCTCGAAATATGGAAAAAATCGAGCATTTTCTAATGCCCGATTTTTTAACTTTGGAGTAACAATTTGCCAGTATGTTCCATAGAGATATAGCATATAGCATTGGACCCTCCACGTTAACTTGAATTAAGAATTATTGAGTTCGAAAACGGTAACTATAATGACTTCATTCTGGGGCTACAAATCTGCCAGAAACTTGAAACATTGAACTGTTCACTCAAAATTTGCCCGGTTACGGCGTTTTCTAACTGCACTTAAAAACAAGCAGAAAAGAATTGGTTCGTTGGCATTATCGGGGGTAGGCGGCTTTTTCCCCTACAGGGCGAGAAATGACTAGCGAGCTTTTAATAGCATTTCTCATAGATTTAATTTTTGAGAACGGGTAAATTAATCTACAAAACTAAGAAAATGTCGATAATTTCGTCGAAAATGGTCATTCTCGGTCGAAACATCGATATTATCCATATCTCGCTCAAAAGCTGAGCTAAAAAGCTGTAAATCTTTGACGTTAAGGAATAGCAAAAATAGCTTGAAAAACTGCCGCTATTTCTATTAGAAAAAATCCTAATGGTCCGAACGAAAAAAATTGGTTTCAAATTTTTCAAAGCGCCGAAGCCGGCCAGCAGGTGTTGTTGGGGGTGCCGGGGAGTGCAGGCACTAGCTGACAGTGTAAAAAGTCGGCGTTCTAGCGGACATTGATGGATATGTATGATCCCATTAACTGGGTGGCAAAAGCGGCTGTAGGTTGACACTTGGCTGTTTAGGGTATCACATTACTTTACATTCTCCAGCCGCAGCAGCAGGAAGGTCACAAAAAAATTTAAAATCACGAACGGGACGCCATAGGTGACAAAATGATAAGCTTATTAGCGTTTAATGGGTTTTCCGGATTAAATATTGGCGAGTTGAGCCGGAAGAGAGAGAGAGAGCGAAAGAGAGAGAGAGAGAGAGAACGTGGGAAAGAAAGCTATTACAATTATTTGTGCGTAATCCTAAATTCGAGTTTGAAGCGTCGCAGCCTAGTAATGCTAATAATTCAACATTATCAGCTCATTTAATTGAAACACGTGTTTTCTTAGCAATCGAATCATTTCGGTCCGTAATCCACAGGCCCATTTTCACTTCATCGTTCCTTTAAAGGGATGTCGAGGGCATAGTCAAGCAGTTACGCGCTGGAAAGAAAATGTCTCTGCGCCTTCCCCCCGGCGCGCTCTCTGCCGCCTTGGCTACTTGCCAATTTGTTGATGGGGGGGGGATCGACACATGCCGTCGGCAGCCCTTTAAAACGCGAAAAACGCTTTAAAAGCTATTCTTTCCGAAGTAATTATTCGAACTCGATGCGATAATAGTTCGAAAAAATAGGATTAGAGTATTTTGGTTGAAACGCATATTTCTTTACAATCGGATGGCTAGGGTAGGTATTCCACAGCCGTTTTCACTTCAAAGCTCCTTTAAAAAAGGGAAAATGCCGTAAAGCTATTCTTGCCGTAAGAAGAGCTCCAACTCAAACGCTACTACGTGTCAAAATCCTCGAAGTAGAGTATTTTTCGCGAAACACGCATTTTTGCAAAAAAAATTTTTGGAAGGTGAATTGCAAAGACAACCTAGAAAATCCCCAAAAATTAATGCATTAATGGTGGTTAATCCAGCGTTTTAACATACCTTTTTCCAGATTTCCACTCTGCTTCCCGGGCATCATTGCGGCGTAATTATGATGTAGCGCGGAATATAGGAATTTTCAAGGACTAGAAAAATTGGGGTGGATTAAAGGGACTGAGAAGTTAGAGAAGGTATAAGAAGAAGATAAAGTTTTCCTCCCGAAAATAAAAGGTTTTTTGAATTTATGGCTTGAAACACGTTTCATCGGTTCATTACCCCTACTAATTGGAATAAGGCTTTAAAAAGCTATGAAACACAAAAATTTAATTCTAAGATTTGCCAAAAGCTATCTAATAGATCTAATCTAAGGCATCGACACTTAACTATAGTAAAGAGCGACAGCAGAACCTGTCAAATGGTATGTTGTAATCGCCCAAAACTCCCAAGAAAAACTTTTTACAGTTAAAAGTTTCAATTTTCAGGCGATCTAACTTCCCAAATCTAATAATAATATATTCCTTTTCCTTCCTTGTCACAAAATTGTGGGCCAGGAAGTGTTTTAGACTCTTTTTACTACTTTACAAATGTTTCTTTATGTACTTTTAATTTTACTGAAAAAATAATAATATGGTTTGTTGGACCAAAAAATGGGCCATTTTCGAGCAAAATTTCGAATTTTTATTATTTTTTAGCCAGTTTTGCCACTTTAATCAAAATTAAATTTTACAAAACGACTATTTATGAAAAAATATCTTTGTAAAAGAGAAGAAGCTAATTAAAAAAATCAAAAATGATCCTCCACCGTCAGCTGGCCGATTAAAAGGGAAAACCCGGATTCGACCCATATTTGACACCGCCAAACTTTTTGCTTCTAGAAAAACGATGAGAGAACGACGTTTGTCTTCCATTAACCAAAAAATTAGGGTGAGAGGGGTGTCGGCTGGGGGAAGAGCATGACCTTGAGAATGAGAATGAAACTGAGCCAGATTTTGAGGGCGAGAGGAGGCCGTCTTCCTGCCCTCCCTTCCGTTCGTTTGAGCCCCCGTCGGCTAGAGACCCAATCGATAGATTTTGATCGAGGGGGGAAAGGGGAAGCCAGCTGGAGGCCGGGCTTTGATACAGGGCCTTTCCCACCGGCGGCACCCGTCATTGGGCACGATAAATGGTGCCAGGAAAGGGAGAGAGGGAGCGAGAGAGAGAGAGCGAGAGAGAGAGAGAGCGAGAGTTATGGAGAGAGAGAAAGCGAGAGATATGAAGAACGAGTGAGAGAGAGAGAAAGCGAGAGATATGGAGAGCGAGTGAGAGAGAGAAGGGGAGATAGAGATAGATAAATAAAGAGCGATCCAGGGTGTCCCAAAAAAACCTCACACAATTTTTTCACGTTTCTACGATCGTGATTTGATCAAACGCCGAAAAAATTACATAATTACATTTTTAACGAAAATGAAAGGTCCCCGGAATATACGATATTTTCACACTGTTATAATATACAAGGCGGACTTTGCCTTCAACGCTTCTTTAAAAATTCTAAAGAGGATGTAGAGAAGAATTTAAAGCAGAAGCTGGCTTGATTAATATCGTACTAGTCAATAACGTAAAGTATATTCATAGAAACGCATTTTTTACCAAAAATTCATAGATCCGTACGTAAATTTGCTTTACTAAAAGGTACAATAAAATCTAGTTGGTTTGGTTACCGGCCGGTAATATAGCAAACAGTGTTACGGTAGTCGCTCGCCGCGGAGCAAAACCGAACCCTGGCCACCCGCCTCGGGCCAGCGCTTTGGACCACTAGGCCATGGAAGAGACGGGATAGGGGAGGGGAAGAGGGGATAAGATGGGTCGGGCCCAGCCGCGGCAACGCGACCCAAATTCCCGAGAGCCAACGACTTTTTGAACGAGATTTTAGTGTACCTTTAAAGGGATAAGGAAGGCCGGCGTTGATCGGGGCTCACCCACCTACAATTTGCAAGTAGCCAACGGGAAACCCTATGGAAAAACAATAGCGAGAACGAGTCAGCGAGTCAGTTAATGCAAAGTTTCACAAAAAACCAATTTTTTTGCAAATTTATCTAAACATGGCTTCGAGCCAGCTAGCAAAGTAGCTTTGGGAAACAAATAATAGCCTCGGGCAAGGGGCAGGCGTGCCAAGGGCTTTGGGGAAGAATGGGGCTGCCGGGGTATTTTGGGTAATCGGAGGGACGGGATAGCGGCTACCGGACCACAGCTGCTCGCTACATTGCGCGATACCATGTCGGGCCAGGTCGCGCACTGTTCGGACAGGCGAGAGACAGAGAGACAAGAGAGAGAGAGAGAGAGAGAGAGAGAGAGAGAGAGCGAGAGAGAGATTGGCGTAACATGTGGAGGAATGGCTTACTCCGGCCACACTTTTGCGGTCGACGAGGTCAATCGGGATAATAAGGGGACATAAATATACCTCACGAGATCGCTTTGCCGGGACGGACTGTACGCCAACAAAAACTAGTTCAAAATAAAAAGGAGACCTTAATTTCCTTTTTGTAACAGAAATTCCGATAACTACCGAAATTTTAATTTTTGGCCTTTGGGGATCAATAACAATTTCTGTTCATAAAAATCCTTGACGTACGGAAAAATTCAGAGAAATATTTACCTATTCCAAACGCTAGGATCTTTTGCAGGTTTTAGAAAAAAGTTTCAAATCTACTCGTCGCCATCAAAAATTGTTTTGCCTGCATTATGGGATACCACTTATTGCACAAAATGCTTTTCATCCGGTTTTAATTAATTTCTTGTCAAATACGTTATTTCGGATTTTTACGTAGCAGAAAAACGCCTCGCTGTCATCAGCTCGTTCAATTAAAAAAAATGTTTCACCTAAAAATCATGTTTTGATGCGGGAATTTTGGTGAATACACCTCGAATCCAGTGCATCTAAAAATCTATTCTTTGCCAGTATTGTTAATTTATCCTTAGGAAAATTTGGAACAGAAAGATTCAAATTTTTCTGGGGCACTGGCATGTTTCGCCGGCGCAATCATATTGGTTGGTTCCTCGATTTACGTAATACTGATTTTCAATTTTGATATTTATCTTTGGGCTAGAATAAAAGGGTTTCAAAACTTTCCAAAGTTCTCAAAAGTGTGGCGACCGCAATATTTCTTCAATAGCCGGTTTTGGGAAAATTACGAAATTCGGAAAGATGCCCGGTCTTCAGCAGCCGAACTCAAGCGAAAAGGTGTTTCGTATAAAAGTTATGTTTTGATGTAAAATTTTTCTTTAATAGTCCGCCTATCCAACTCGCCGTAACGATATTTTTGGTTAAAATTACAATTTCTCTGCAATGTTTAAGCTTATTTGCGGTAGGTGTGAAAACAAGGTTTCAAATTCTTCTAGGGTCATCGGCGATATATTCGAGGCAATATCTTGTATTCCGATGTCAGATTACAAATTAATGTAGAGCTATCTCAACAAATAAATTGTGGGTCATTATCGGTTAAAGCATCGTTACGGTCGCGATATTATATTGTATTCAAATATGAAACCAATCTCCGGTGACATTGAAACTTTCAACTTTCAGAGCATAAAATTTCTTGAATACACCGGGAGCTCTACTGATGGCAATGCGAGCGGCGAACTCGAGTTTGAATGCAGCTTATGTATTCGAGACGCACTTCGGCGAAGCTGGTAGCTCTCGAGTTATTGCGGAAAACAACTTTATTTTACGTCTGTTAATCGGGTTTCCGCTGCCGCAGCTTTTATTTGTGAGCCTACCGGGCTTTCTGTTGAACATTGCAAATGCGACTTTTAAATCGGAGTGCCCTAAAAAACTGTAAAAAATATGCAAATATGCCCGAACTATGAAAACCTGGGTTTTCAGAAAGCACGTTTCGCGGAAAATTCCAGCATCGGGTCCACGATCTACGCTAATCCGCCGGCGCATACGAAATGCTAAAAATTGCCGATATCATGTATTTATAGGTCTAGGGCTTCTGAAGCTTCTATTTACAAAGTAGCTTTGAAGAGGTGTACAACCCGATCGGGGAGGTTCGCGAAATAAAAACAAACAAAAAACAACAAGCCCAAGATGGGTTTAACAAAATGTGTTTTAGGAAATGTTAGTGGTTGACTCTCTTTAGTACTAGCATAGATCTGCTTTTTGACAAAAGATATGCTTTTTTCGGGATTTAAGGTTACGAATACTAAAAATTTGCCCGAAGTTTGCCGCCAAATTGGGCGCCAATCTGGTGATTTTTGAGAAAATGTGTTTTACGAAAGGTTTAACATATGCTCCCAAGGCTCTAGTTAATCTAGCATAACCTGCGTAAAATCGAGTTGCTAATAAGAGAAGAAACAGAAGGTTTAGATTTTGAAAGGTCCTACGATTTTACGCCAAACTTTTAAAAGGTTCCATTAAACGTCAAATTCAACGCCGATTGTTCAGAAAAGGTGTTTCGTGTAAACTGTAGGCGTCGCTACCAGGGTTTTCCTAAGTAGATTGCAGCACAGCGGTTAATTTGTTTTTGAATGGTTTTCGGTGTTTTTGCGGGGCAGGTGCACGCAAGCTTAAATTTTAAAACTTCTCCCCCAAATTTAGAGCCGCCAAATACAATGCAACCCGAAGGCCAGCTGAATGGTTTCATAAAAGAAATGCTTCGTGGAGAACTTGATCATCGCTGCTGAGGGTTTCCTTAGTGCATAGCGAATTCAAGCTCTGAAAATGCCGAAAATTGCTTTTGGGAAGTTTTGGAAAGGCTAGCGTCTTCAATTTGAAATTTGCATTTAATTTAGAAAGCGACTGGTTATTTGGAGAAAAAAATGTTTCGTAACAAACGTAGTCGGGACTGCGGAGGCTCTCCTTAATCTAAACCGGTTATTGAATAAATGCTAAAAATTTATATTCTCGTCAAATTTCAAACTTTTTCCATAAAATTATGAAGCATTTAAAGCTGTTAAATCTAGCAAAAAAATAAAAACAATGAAGGTTAAAATACCGCATAAGTTCGGGGAAGTGCCATGGCAACAATTCCATCATAATCTCAGCTGGCTGCCATTGGGGGATGCCCAAGAGGCAAGCGCAATCAAAGGCTACGATCACCTATTGGGCCATCGGCAAACAATGCATCACCAAGTTGACCTAATTACGTATCCATATCGCTTTTGATCGAAGCGATAGTTGTTACAAAGAAAGGAGTAGCAAAATTCAAATGACCCAAGTCCAGTCCAATGGCTAATAAAATTCTTGCCAAAAATGCGTTTCATGGACATGTGAAGTGACCTCATACGGATTTGCGATAATCAATAGTCTTAGCTCTGTAGCTTAGATTTTTTAGATTTTGTGATACACTGGTGGGCATAATTTTAACGGAAAAAAATTCTAGAGAAAAGAAAGATGTTTCAAGGCACTATAAAGCTGTTTGGCGATCCCCAACAATAATCCCTCCATCTCACCTGATCCGCAAATTTTGCACAAACGCTCAAAAGAGGACGGAATCCTACAATATATAAAAAATAGTGTGTAAATGTGTGTGTGTGTGTGTGTGTGTGTGTGTGTGTGTGTGTGTGTGTGTGTGTGTGTGTGTGTGTGTGTGTGTGTGTGTGTGTGTGTGTGTGTGTGTGTGTGTGTGTGTGTTTTTTTTATGTAATTTAATAAAAATTTAATTATAATAATAAAAATAATAATATTAATAATAATAATTAATAAATTTAAAATTAATAATAATAATAATAATAATATTAATAATAATAAAAATTTAAAAATTAATAATTTAATAAAAATAATAATAATAATAATATTAATAATTTAATAAAAATAATATTAATAATAATAATTGATTAATAATAATAATATATTAATAATAATAATAAAAATAATAATTAATAATAATTAATTATTAATATGTAATATTTGTATGTTTTTGTTTAATTTAATAATAATATTATTAATTTTAAAAATTAATAATAATAATTATTTTAATAATATTTAATAATAATAAAATTTTAATTTTAATAATAATTAATAATTTAATAAAAATAATAATAATAATAATAATTATTTAAAAATAATAATATTTAATAATATGTAATTATAATAAATAATTTAATATTAATAAAAATTAATAATAATAATAATAATATTAATAATAATAATTTAATATTAATAATAATATAATAATATAATATAATTTTTAATATAAAAATTTTAAATTTTAATTTAATAATAATAAAAATGTAATAATAATTAAATAATATAATAATAAAAATATATAATAATAAAAATTTTAATTTTTAATTTTAAATTTAAAAATAATTTGAAATTAATAATTTTTTTATTAAAAATTAATATAATTGTTAATTAAAAATAATATTAATAATAATTTAAAAATATAATTTGTAATAAATTTTAAAAATTAATAAAAATTAAAAATAAAATAATAATTAATAATAATAAAAATTGTATTAATTGTTTAAAAATAATATTATTTTAAAAATGTGAAATTAAAAATGTTGTATGTTGTGTGTTTGTGTGTTTTGTGTTTTGTGTGTGTTTTTTTTTTTTTTTTTAAAAATGTTGTGTGAAATTAAAAATTTGTGTGTGTTTAATATAAAATTAATTAATAATAATAATATTATTATTAATATAAATAATTAATAATTAATTTGTGTAATAAAAATTTTTGTGTTGTGTGTTTTTTTGTGTTTAATAAAAATTTGTGTGTTGTGTGTAATTTTAAAAATTAAAAATTAATTAATTTAAAAATTAATATTATAATAATAATGTTGTAAAATAATAAAAATAATAATAAAAATAATTTGTTTGTTGTTAAAATTAATTTATTAAAATAATTTATTTTAAAAATAATTTTTTTTTTAATTTTTTTTTTTTTTAATTTATTTTATTAATAATAAAAATAATAATAATTAATAAAAATTAAATATTATAATATGTTGTATTAATATATAATTATTAATAATTTTTAAATTAATAATTATATTAATTAAAAATTATTAAAAATAAAAATTATAAAAATTAAAAATTAATAAAAATTAATTTTTAAAAATAATAATTTTAATTAAAAATAATATTAATTTAATTAATAAAAATATTAATTAATAATTTTTTTTATGTGTATTAATAATTTTTTTGTTTATTTTAATATTAATAATATTAATAATAATTGTATTAATTTTTGTTTTGTTTTGTTGTTTTTTTTTTTTTTTTTTTTTTTTTTTTTTTTTTTTTTTAAAATAAAAATAATTAAAAATAATTATTTTTTGTGTTTTTTTTTTTTTTGTTTTTTTTTTTTAAAAATTTTTTTTTTTTTTTTTTTTTTGTTTGTGTGTGTGTGTGTGTGTGTGTGTGTGTGTGTGGGTGTGTGTGTGTGTGTGTGTGTGTGTGTGTGTGTGTGTGTGTGTGTGTGTGTGTGTGTGTGTGTGTGTGTGTGTGTGTGTGCATTTGCATGCAACTTCCGTCCAGCGTGTTCCGGTCGTATCTCAATAGGGGAGGAAGTTAAGGGTACGTTTGATACGTCATTAGGTGCGTAATGGTCATGACACGACTCGCATATGAGATCAAAATCAGCAGTTTTCGATATTAAAATTAAGTTTTTGTGAAAATCTCGCTCGGCCTCTTTGTTAGGAATCAATTTGCATGCACCGGAAGTGGGGAGAGCTTATATAATGGGGAGAGGACGCGCTTTTCATTTTTCTGCACAGTTCAGGTGTTTATGCAAAGTGATGGAGTATTAGGGGATGACAGGGCCAGGGTTGAAAAGCCGCTTCGCGACTTTTCAACCCTGGTTCATTCTAAAAATGAATACAATCCAGTTAAAAATTAAAAAGTGATGTAATCATAATTATTATTAAAATGAAGCCGAAATTTTTTGGCAAAAATGTGATTTAAGGGATTGCCAAGTGGACTGAGCTTTCTCAGAAATAATGCTGCTACTACCTCTCCCGCTGTGGCACCAAATATGGAACCCATAAAGCAAAAAAAGTATATTTATTAATATTGATTAAAACATATGGGTATTGAGACCAGGGAGCGAAATGGGCAAAATTATGTTTCAATGAAGCGCAACGCTACGGTTTGGCGCCCCAACATAGTAAGAAGTAAGGCATGATTTATCACCCTGCGCCGCTCTTTCCACAAAGCTCTTTCCGCAAAACCCTTTAATTAACGTTATCTTGTATAATTCCTCATTTCAAAATTTCTGCCTTAATTTGGGGTGAGCGAGAGAGTGAGAGAGCGAGAGAGACTGAGTGACAGAGAGAGAGCTTCTGACACCACCGTAAATCGGCCTATTAAACGTTTATAGCTCAAGGCTTGTTCAAAATTTGTTGTTTCGGCAAATCCCGATTAAAGACACCCGCTGCCACGGCATAAAGATCGGCTTTTGCCTTAATGAAAATCTTCGGTCGATCAAGGTTCCGAACAAAAAACGATGTTTCCAATATATTTGGAAAGGGTCTGTTGTTGCTGGCACCTATTGGACGATGGAACGCTATTACCAACTTTTGAGACGAATGATTTTTGTAATCAAGTAACGCAAAAAAATACGATGAAAAAACTGATGACAAAAATATGTTGTATGGTCCGTGACTTTCCGAAGAACAGCTTGATCCATTTAGAGATCTTTAATACTAACATTACCTGGAAGACGGCTGCCAGAATTTGAAAGTTGTGGTTATTGTGGTGACGCGGAAACGGTGACAGTTGGCCAAAGCGACCCCTGAAAAATTCAAAAATGGTGGTGAAGCCGGGGGACCAAGTAAAGTAACAGCTGTTCAATTGGTGTGAGGAGCGGGCGAGAGAGAGAGAGAGAGAGAGAGGAGAGAGAGTGATCTTCAGGCTGACAATACCATTTTTCAAATCCGTTAGTTATTGATAGCTAAATGGCTTTGAAAGAGGCAAAAGCGTTTCTGCTATGTCAATAATCAAAAATTATATTTTTTGCAAAAGCATGTTGCAACAAAAATTTTTATTAGCCGCCGTTAAAACATTTTAATCAAGGACTGCTGCTTCTATGTTTGTCTTTCAAGAAATATTCGGAAAAATATAGCTAGAGAGCTAATTAAACTCATTTAAGTTACAATTAAAATTTTGATCTAGAATGTGTTTCATCTAAAGTCTCAATCGGCCCGAATTAAAAACAAACGTGATCACATGGTAGTTAGGTTGTTTTTTTAGATTCTTTTGCATATATCGATTTAAAATATTACTAGCGTTGCGTAGACTTTGCAAACCGTAAAAGCGCAGTGCCGCGGAAAAAATTTTTCTTTCGAAAAATGTGTTTTACGAATTGCTGAATTTCCTGAAAAGGCTAAAAATATAGTACAAGCTGTGGTCATCGTGTTAAGCCAAAATTGGCAAAAAGAAGTATTTTTGCGACGGGATCCAAAATTGGATAAAATTGCGAGAGAAAAACGGTTGAATCGATTTTCTTGACTTTTTTGGCTAGTCGAAAACATTCCGTTTAAGGCCACCCGGATTAGGGGGATGCGGATTAGAGGGGAGCGCACTAAAAAAAGCTGAAATTAGAAAATTATGTTTCACATAAAACTCTCATTGGTTTGGCGTGGTTATTTGTGAGATTTGCCAGCACAAAAAAATCCCTACAATAAATGGTTTGATAATTGCACGAATCTTGAATTTGATGAAACATTGGCTTCCGAAATTTATACATTGATCGAAGTTACATAATCGTTCGCTTTTCAAAGAATCGGTGCTCGGTTTTTGGGCTGTTTTCGTTAAAGGACATTTCCGGACATTTCGAGCTTTTGGGATTTTTGGAAAATATGTTTCGGATTTTAATCAGTTTATTCCGAGATTTCGGAAAGGTATTCGCGCAAAAGCAATAATTCGTATAAAATATTTGCCGTATCTTTCAAGTATCTGTCAGCTCAAAGTCCAGAAAAAATAAAAATGTTTTCCTGAAGCAATGGGAGTGGAATTCAAGCCATCCCGTAAATACCCCGGTGTTATTCTGAAAACACGTCCGAAAAAGGGCAAGGCTCGCGGTAAATACATGGCCAGACGAATGTGAGGACTTCCAAGAAGTTGCAAAATTGCAGACAGACGTTCCAGAGGCCCTGTCAATGAGAAAAACCGGAAACACAGGGGAACGGGACCTCTCATAGCCTCTCTTCTCTCTCTCTCTCTCTCTCTCTTCTCTCTCTCTCTCTCTCTCTCTTTCTCTCTAGCATGTGTCGAATATTTACCTTGAGGGTTGATCGACTTTCTCATCCCTAATGGTAAATGAAGAAACACAAAATGAAAAAGAATAGCTTGGCGAGCGAGTGAGAAAGAGTTAGTGAGAGCTAGTGTGGGAGAGACAGAGTGATAGAGACAGAGAGTGAGCGAGAGAGAGAAGGAAAGAGAGAGAAAGAGAGAGAAGGAAAGAGAGAGAGAAAGAAGAGAGAGAGAGAAGGAGAGAGAGAGAGAGAGAGAGAGAGAGAGAGAGAGGAGCTACTCAATCCTACGTTTTTACGACCAAATTTTTTAGTGACACGGAGTTTCCGGTCGGGACCAAGCCTATATGGAGCAAATTTTGCGCTACTTCCGAACCTGTTTTAAAGTTCTGCGCAATGATCACATTCAAAAAGTTATGAAGTTTTGAAAGGTGAAGAAGGTAAAAATTTGGGACATTTTGGCCTTTTGGGCACGGAAAGCTTCGTACCTTTTTGAATCTGATTCTTTTGCAGCTTTTGAAATCAACGCGAAATTCTGCGCAAGCTGGGTTTGGTCCCGTACGGAAACTCGGTTGTCAACAAAAAAGTCTCGATATAAGCTTCCATTTCTCTACTTATCATAACTATGGTTTTGCCAGGGCACCGTAGACCGTACATCGATGTAACACGGAGTTTTTTTCTATGAATTGTCGCATCTGGCTGTCTTGATTAATAACATCCGAAATATCAAGGGTAATATAGCTCAGTTTACACCAATCTTTTACCATAGCTGATCCACAGTAATTGAAATGTTTTTATTTTTCTTGTTTTCCGGAAGCTTAAAAAAGCCCGGCAACAGCGTCGTTTATTTTCGTTGAAAAGCGGTGGCGGGGCGGTCAGGGGGCTGCAAAAATTTGATGTTTTATGGGCTTACCAGAGGTGGGGGACCGTTCAAAAACACACAAACACCACCGCCGGCACCCTGTTTTTTGCAGGATTTTTGCGCGCGCCGGCAGAGCGCAGAGGGCGATCAATGTTGGTCGTCTCTCTCTCTCTCTCCCTCTCTCTCTCTCCTCTCTCTCTCTCTGTCTCCCTCTCTCCCTCTCTCTTCTGTTTTTCAGCCCATAAAGAGATGTGTTTACCACAGAAACTGGACGCGGGGGCCCCATCTGCCCTTTTTCCTCCAACTGCCCGATTCGCGAGGAAAACATCATTTTTTCGGGCCATGCACACACCCGCTTTCACGTGAAATTTGCTTGCCCGCAAATGGTCTCTGCTAGCTTGTCTGGGTTGTTTATTTTTGGCTATTTTATTTACTTAACCAGCGCCCAAAACCCGCTTCGCGGGTTTGGGCGCTGGAATTGGGCCTTTGCATGAAAAATTTGACTTTCCGATAGCTCGGGTCCTTTGGACACCTTCCCCCCACCGACCACACACGCGCGGGCAAATTGCAAGAATGAGGAAATTTGTGTTTTTTTCATATTATGCAAATTACCCCCAAAAATGAATAAAACCGGCTTTAACTTTGTAAACCTGTATTTTATCGAAATTCTGAAAACGCCATCGGAAAGAGGAGGGTCGATTCCCCCAAGTGACAAAAAATCAGCGCATTTGGGACACGGGAAGGCCCTCAAATCGGGCCTCGAAAGTGACATCCACACACACACACAGAGATACACTCCAAAATTATATAAGGTAGGATTTATTTACCATTTAATGGTTCTGTAATTTTATATGTTACATACATTATTATGTATTTCGGGGACATAGACCCGGCTAATCTGGTTCCAGTCCATTTCACTTTTAATTCATTTGAGATTTTGTTGAAATGGAAAATGGTCTCTGCTAGCTTGCCTGGCTTGCTTTTTCAGTGGCTTTATTTATAAAATTTAATTGGCCCACCAATAGTCCTGTATTCTATTATATTTTTCGAGAGAATTTAAGCGGCTAATCCATTCATTCGTACTTTCCAGTCAATTTCATTTTTAATTTTTTTTTGAGAATGCAGCGTTTGGCTCGGCGAATTTGGCACGTGCCTTGCAGAATCACTTTATTCGTTCTAATATGCATTTCAAAATTTACTGCTTTCAAAAATAGCGATAAAACCACAAAAAATTTAAAAAGTTCGAATAAATAGTCCCCAAATTTTAACCGATGATGACGCATTGAGCTTATTTAAGCTTCTATCATAGGCTATGAGTGCATATTCAAATTTATAAGAAGAATCCAGATTCACCAGATTGTAGGGCGGCAAAAATCCTGATCGAATTAAATGCTTCCCCCTCGGTGGCTAAACCATATTACGTCAAACATTTTTTTAAACTTCTCCTTCTAGTTCTTACTGGAAAACGGTCATTATTTGTCTCTCAAACCTAATGTTTCATCTTTCCCTCATTTTATAGAATTTTATATTAGAGGCCTCGGTAATTGATTCAAAAACTATGTTTCGAATAGTGTGCACAAGGCGATATGGCGGCCCGTATATTAGTTCTACCACGGTTGCTATTTCTCACAAAATTTAAGGGCTTGAAACGATATAAAGCGTCTATTTATAACCTTCACTATTCCGATACTTTTAATTCTCGATTTAGCCTCATTTGAACGTTTTTAATTATATAAATTGGTCTTAACGATTTTATTTAGCTGGCTTTACTTTAATGTAATTCAATTAAAATTACTTTCAACGATCAGGAAATTTCTTTTTTTTTTTTAAATGGAAATTTAATTTAATTTAGATTTACCAAAATGCAATCTAATTTGCCTTGATAATTTTTAACGAAAATTCAAAAAAGTTTTCCGGTTTAAAATCAATGAAGGTTTGTTAATTTTTCAAAAAAGTCCACATTATTTTAATACCCCCCGCCCCAGAAAAAAAAGAGTGCCGAACGCTAATTCGTCTGAAATTGAGTTTTTGGTTTAATCCCAAATTGCGATTTTCGATGGAACATAATTTTTCTAAATCTGCCAAAAATTCCTGTTTTTGCGCTGTCCTAAAAGAGCGCAAAACATACATTTTCAAAACTACAATTTTAAAAATATTTAGTTTTAAAATATTTAGTTTCAAACTTACAATTTTTTGTTGCCTTATTTTTCAAGGTCCCAAAAAATCCGCCGCCTTCAAAAAAGAATGCTAAACGCTAATTGATTTAATCATATGAGATACAATGCATTCCCAGAAAAAGTGCAGTTTCAATTCCACCAAGAACTTTTCATTTTTATGTTACATAATTTTTCTAATCCCCAAAACAACTCCAGCCAATTTCAGCGCTGTAACAAGGGTGCTGAACGCTAGTAGAACTACTACTGTAGAATAAAGAATAATACTCCATTTAAATTTTTTATGTTGCACAGTTTTTCTACTTCAAAAATTTACTTCTTAAAAAATTTTCTACTTAAAAAATCCCACCGTATTTTGATGCTCGTCACCAAAAAAGAGTGCTCTATTTATGGGGGGTGACAGCATCCGGGCCAGGGTGGAGAGAGACGGAAGAGAGAGAGAGCAGCGAGAGAGCGCGAGAGGGAGGGAGTGGGAAAAGAGGATCGATAGAGGGCAGTGAGGGGGGGGCAGTCTGGGTCTGCACTCTTTTAGGGCAACACTCCCTGCCCTCTCCGCACTCTCTCCACTCTCTCGCCATTATTTGGCAACAGCCTGTGCCCTTTGTGTCTCTGCTGTCTCTCTTCTTTCCCCTATCTCTAGCCAGACACACACCAACATTCCCCTATCCTCCATCCAGACTCTCGGGCCCTCACCCATTGCCCCACACACACACACAAAAACAACATCTGACACTCAATGCCTATTAGTGCGTTGTTTCGTTGGTCTGTTGCTGTCTCTCGCTGTCTCTCTCGCTTTCTTCCTCACTATGGCTTTGACTATATTTGTCTGTCTCATCGTCTATTATTAAATCTCTAAAACACACTATCCTTGTCTCATTGTTACTCGTTCGCTCTCACTAATTAATTAGCTCACCCTCTCTCTCTCTCTCACTCACTGGCCTACCCAAAACTGTCGATAATTTTATTTAAAGTGGCGATCCCTAACAATCTTTGTTGGCTTTCCAGACCCGTTTAACTCTCAGATGCTCTATACTAGACTGCCAAGGTCTTGCAAAGCCTTCTCTCTCTCTCACTCTCTCTCTCTCTCCCATCTCTCTCTCGCTCTCTATCTCTGCATCGCTCTCTATATACTTTGAGAGCAAAATGATTACATTTAATCATATTTTATTGCGATTTATATTTATTAGGAAATGGTATAATTTATAAATGGTATTCTATCTTAGCCGACTTAACTAAATTCTAGATCTATTAAATTCTAGTTCTAGCTGAATTACAAAGCTACAACTTGTCCGGGAACCATGATTTCTCGAAACACATTTTTGTCCCAAAATTTGGATGATTGGTTGAGGGAGACTTTTTGGCCTTTGCGCTCCCTCGCAGTCTCTGGCTCTCTCTCTCTCTCTCTCTCTCTCTCTCTCTCTCTATGCCTTTCACTTTTGCTTAAATGTTTAAAAACATAAATTTTTGTTTTCCGTTTATGCATTTTAATTACGTGTCTAATTACAGCTACGGCTAGTGCGATCCAATATCTAATAACAAAAAACTAAAATATTTGACCGAATAGCCGGGTTTCAACGCCAAAAAATGACATGTTTCTTAGAAATTGCTTGTAAAAACCACATTTCTTGTTACAATATCAACCGTACCGTTTAGGGAAGGTGCTTACGTAAGGTTGATTTTTTAGGCAAGGAAGAAAACCAAAAAATGGCCTTTCAAGGTCCTGTCAGGGCTTTTAGGAACGTGCCGAACCGCCGGATACTGTGACCTAAGAACTAGCCAATGTCTACGGAGGTTTCCAAGTTTTTGAAGCCTCACCGCAATATGTGGCATTGCCTAGATACATTTTTCGGAAATCCCTCATTCCTCGAAACACATTTTTGCTGTGAAATTGGTGCATAGGGCGACTGGGTAAAATTCATGTTTCTAAAAATTCCCTTCTGGACTGTACCGTTATTGGGGGAATCAAAAGCTGTCTCGGTTGTCTTAAAGTCAAAACAAAGCCTACAGATTAGAACACAAAAAAAAATTTAAAAAATGGGTGTCTGTCGTATAAGCGCTTAATTTGCCCAATTAAGGGGACACGCAAGGCAGTTTTCGTTACCCTGATATCCGCAAAGATTACTATAGCACCATGCTTAATTTACGAAAAAATTGCTGAATCTTTAAAAAAATATATAGAATATTGAGCTACTATCCATTTAAAATTGTTCGAGACACCTCAGTTTTTCGAAACCTTTTTTCTGCAAAAAATGATGATTAGGTGAATTATTCGGCTTTCACTATCTCTCTCGCGCTCCCTCTGGCTCTCTTACTCTCTCTCCTCTCTGTCTCTCTCCTCTCTCGCTCTCTCCGCTCTGTCTCTGTCTTTCTCTCACCCTCTCTCTCTCATTCTCTCTCTCTCTCTCTCTCTCTCTCTCTCTCTCTCTCTCTCTCTCTCTCTCTCTCTCACACTCTCCTTTCCAATCTGTCCTTTCTGTTGTCGTAGCCGCCCCGTCGAGGGGAACACTTTTTTATTGTTTACGCCATCGCCAGCCCGTACTTTCCCAGTGGAAGCGGGGAAAACAGGAAGGTTTGCATAAATCATCATCATCAGAAAGGGATTCAGTGATGAGAAAAACATACTTATTTTTGTAGGAACTGATAAAAAACTTGGGTTGAAGGCGATTTTGACTCCGAATCGTCTAGAACTGCATATTATAGCTCCCCGTATCGGGCGGTTAGAGCACTTTCTAATAACACATTTTTTCGAAATTTGGCTTTAGCGTTGTTTGAGTTTGACTTCCTTATTTGATTCAACTGTTAATTCAAAAAACGGCGTTTACACAAATTACACGATTTAACCCGATTCGCTGCAGATTTATATCCGAAACATCCTATTTTTTTGTTGTGATTTTGCTCTGTTTTGTGTGATTGTGATTTTTGATTATTCTGTGATTTTTCATAACTTTCAGTACGTATCGACAGCCTTGTTCTTTATGGTCAAGAATTCGATATATTGTAACCTCATTTTTGTCTTTTTCTCCATCTTTAAAATACCTAAATTAATTCTTTTTGGGACGAAATGTCAGTCACTTCAGTATCGGACCACATTATCAAAAATTATAGTTCCTTTTGTCGGCCTGTTAGAGCACTATGTGCAAACACATTTTTTAAAAATTTGACGCGCTGTTTGAGTTTGGCTTAATTATTTGTTTCAACTGTAAATTGAAGAAGGCCTTGTCTTACACGAATTAAATGGTTGTCCCCAGATTGTCTGCAGCTTTTCGTCTGAAACATCCTATTTTTTTTCGTTTTCACACCATATCTAAATTAATTATTTTTCGAAAACAAATGTCCGCCGCTTCATTTTCGGATAGAGTGCGCAAATTATAGTTGCCGTGTCGGTTTGTTAGAGCACACTGAAAAAACACGTTTTTTTCAAATGTTTTTTCGGTGTTTGGGTTTGGCTTAATTGTTTGATTCGACTATAAATTGAAGACGGCCTTACCCTACGCGAATTAAATGATTTCCCCGAGATCGTACGCAGATTTTCGTCTCAAACATCCTATTTTTTGTTTGGTTGGCGTTTCACGGATAGCGCACTCGGCTTTTTTCGTTTTCACACCATATCTAAATTATTTTTTTTTCGAAAACAAATGTCCGTCGCTTCATTTTCGGATAGAGTGCGCAAATTATTTATTCCGTGTCGGTTTGTTTTTTTTGGACTTATTAGTTATCTGATTCGGGTTCAGGGAGCCTCTACCATATCAAAAATTAAATGCTTTCCGTGGGTCTGAAGCTCTTTGTGTGAAACATCCAATTTTTTTTGCGAGATTTCGCTCTACTCGGGTAGTTGATTCGATTTCATTTTTTAAAATTTGCTTTTTATACATTTTAATATTTTTCGACGACCTTTAATCGGTCTTTTTATTGTTTCTCATCTTTTTCCATAGTTTTTTATACTTATAGGATGTCTTTTTCGATTTTCATAAATATATTTCTATGTAACCCCCGTTTCATTATTTTTCTCTATTTTTAAGATACCTAAATTAATCGTTTTTCAAGACCAGATGTCCGTCGCTTCGTTATCGGTACGTTTCCGTAAATGGGAAGACGTACTCGTGGAAGGGTGGCTGCACAAAAGAGGAGAGCATATCAAAAATTGGCGGCCACGGTGGGTGCTTTAAAGGGATGTGGAAGGCAGATAAATGGAATTTTTGTACTTGTAAACTGTTCTTTTGAACTTAAAAATATATATATTTCCTACTTTCGCGGCCAAATGGTGAAAAAAGGATTAATGTTTCATGAAAAGAACCATTTTTCAAAATATTTTTTTTGTAGCTGGATAAAAACGGGTAGACCAGGAAAATATAATTTTTGCTGGCTCGTTGATTTGTTGAAACATATTTTTATCCAGAGAATGTTTGATGGAAATGGATCAGTTAGTTAGCGCCTAAAATTCTAGAGGAGTTAATTAATTTAAGTAAAGTGCAATTCAATTAGCCTGAGTTTTCCAGTTTTCACTACTAGGTCCCGCAGCGAACGTTTTTAAAGGGATCTGAACATTAAAGAAAACTTGCGTCGTTCCTAGTAATTTTTATCGTGACAACGAATGACGGAGCACTGTAATAAATTATTGCCTCTTTTATTATATTTTTAGCTGAAACATATTTTTAGCACCGCAAAGATTATAGGCAATATTCTATGCAATGACGGCGGACAAATATCCCAATAAAACAATTTCTAACTTTTTTGCTAGGGAATTCGCAGAAAGATATCTTTGCAAGCGTATAAAAGATGAGTCATCTCTATATTTAATTAATTTAATGAATTTAACCTCTATTTTCAGTTACTTCGTACTCTTCCGCGATGGTGCCCTGGTGGGCTTTAAATCAAAGCCCGAGCACGGCCAGCCCTTTCCGGAGCCCCTCAATGATTTTATGATCAAGGATGCGCAGGTTGGAATTCGGAATTTTTGACGGATGTGGTAAACTAGCAAAGATTCTTTGCGGAAATCAAAAAACTAGAATAATTGAGTATTTGTGGTAGGCTAGCAGAGATATTTCAGGAGATGGAGAGAGAGAGAGAGAGAACGAGGGAGAGAGGGCGGGAGAGAGAAAGGGAGAGACATAGAGAGAACGAGAGAGAGAGAGAGAGAGAGAGAGCGAGAGAAAGAGAAAGCGAGAGAGAGAAGAGAGCTTTGCAAAACCTTGGCAGCCTATCAGAGATTCTTTGGGAAGTTGCCGTCGTTAGTTACATAACTAGCAGAGATTATTAGGGATCACGACTCCAAATAAAATTAAAAATTATCTTGGTTTTTTTCCCCGAGGGAGAGCTAGCAGAGATGATTGAGGAGCTGCTAGCTGAGTGGTTCGAGCAGTTTATTTAATTCAGAGCTAATCTTAAGAGTAAATTAGAGCAAGCTAGCAGAGATCGTTTGGGGAAAACAACGACAATATTAAGCTATTTCCACGGGAAGAATAGAGATTTTCATTAAGGTAAATAAGCGAATTCATGCGGATTTTCGATACTAGCTGATACTGTCCCTTTAAAAGTTGAGCGGCCAGGGGCAGGCTAGCAGAGACCATTTGTTGCTTTCAGGCGTCAGCCCCTTACAATAATTTGTTTTAAGGTATGTACCCTGGAGAAGCCGCGAGCCAACATGTTCATGATTCGATGCCTGCAATGGACCACGATTATTGAGAGGACGTTTTATGCTGATTCAGCAGAGGTAAAAATTTCTTAATTTCGAGTTTAAATTTATTAATCGCATGATTGCGAATTTAGAATCAAACTGTTTAAAAAATTTTTACAAAGCTTGACCGGGCCTTTGTATGTAACATGTTTAATCAGGGTTGAAAAGCCGCTTCGCGACTTTTCAACCCTGGCCCCGTCTGACCCCGTTTTATCCTTCACTTTGCATAATTTTCCTGAATTCAGATGACAAAAAATGAAAAACTACCTGTTCAGCCCCTTTATACAGTCGAATCCCCACTTCCGGTCTACGCTAATTGTTCCTAACAAAGAGATTTTCACAAAAACTTAAATTTAATATCGAAAATAGGTGATTTTGTTATTACTGATATGCGTGCAGTCATCTCCAGGCCATTACGCACCTAATGACGTATCATACATACCTTAAAATTCATCCCCTATCGAGATATCCTCCGGACAGACATCCGGAAGTGCATGCAAAGTGGCACACACACACAGACACACAGACACTATTTCTTTATATATAGTAGGATAATTTATATACTTAAAAAATTACTGCACTGTATATTTTTATATGTTTCTACAGATATATCCTACTATATATAAAAAAATAGTGTCTGTGTGTGTGCATTTGCATGCAACTTCCGTGAGGATGTTCCGCACCTACAGCCTCAGGGAAGCATTTTTTCGGTAGTGAAGAAACGTCATTAGGTAAAGAAGGGTCCGGAATCGACTGCACGCACATAAAATCTTTGAAAAATTGCTATTTTCGCTATTAAAAACAAATTTTTGTAAAATTCTCGCCCACCCTCTTTGTTAGGGATCAATTAGCATAAGCCGGAAGTCGGATAGCCTATATAAAGCGACAGAGGAGCCGTTTTTCACTTTTTTCCTGATAGATTTTGGGGAAGAAGCATGCAAATTGAAGACTTTCATCGGTCCTAGACGGGGCCAGGGTTGAAAAGCCGCGGAGCGGTTTTTCAACCCTTTGAATGGTCTAGCATCGAATTTACTTTTGACATTCCACAGGGAAGTACGATAACAGACATTCGACGCTTCGCGACTTTTCAACCCTGGACCCTGCTGAGCCCATGATATCCTGCACATTGCATAATTCGGCCGAATTTCGATGAGAAATAATGAAAACTGCACCCTTTCCGCCGTTATATAGACTGCCGCCACTTCCGGCTTATACTAATCAATTCCTAACAAAGAGGCTGCCCGATTTTTTAACAAAAATGGATTTTTAATGTCGAAAATAGCATAATTTGCAAAATCTGATATGCGTGCAGTCATCTCGGCTTCATTACGCACCTAATGACGTATCATACGTAGCCTAATACCCTTCCCTTGAGGTATCCTCCGGACACCCTGACGGAAGTTGCATGCAAAGTGTCACACACACACACAAACACTATTTTTTTATATATAGTAGGATAGTAGGATAATTTATATACTTAAAAAATTACTGCACTGTATATTTTTATATGTTTCTACAGATATATTTTTAATAAGCTACTTCCTATAAAACCATATTTTTTTTTCAGACCCGGCAACGCTGGGTGGAGGCAATCGAAAAGATCGCCAGCACGTACAAGGCAATGATGGACGAGGGGCAGTCGATGGATGAGGCTATGGATATCGTGTCGCAGGTACGGTATTTTAAAGGAATAGTGAAGGCAGGAAAGAAAGGAAGAAAGGAATTACGACTGACTTGATGCCCATAAACAGCGAAATTTTTTGAAACTTGTTTTTGATGCGAAAATTTTAAAATTTTTGAAACACCTTATCCGTGCGAAAAATCCGAAAAATTCTTGAACATTCACGCTTCGAAAATTCTGTTCTTGCTTGCTCGATTGTACTGCCTTAGCTTAGCATACGCACAAAGATTTTTCGATTCTTGCGAGAGTTTTAGTTATAGAAAAATCCGTTGCTTGAAATTTTTTAGCCTTCAATTCCAGCAGTATTATCAAAATTTTACTTGTATTCCTTGAAATTCCAAGAATTCAAGACATTTAAGCCGTCAAGTAGAACGTAGAGGCAGTCGGGCTACGGTATTTTAAAGGGATAGTGACCAGGGTTGGTCATTCTGCGAGCCGGCTCTGATCCGGAGCTGAGCGGGAGCAGGAGCCGAGCGGGAGCTGAATTTCAGCCGCTCAGCTCAGTCTTGAGCCGGCTCTTTGGAAAGAGCGAGAGCCGCACTGCTCTACTCCACCGGATGCTGAAAATTAGTTATTTATGCAAATCTCCCAAAATTCCAAAAAAATGGATTATTTTTGGCCTTGCATTGCCTTATTTGCATAGATATCTGATTTGCAGGATCCGGTTTGAGTTGAGCGGGGTTCGGCTCTAGCTCTTTTCCAAAAGAGCCGGCTCAAGAGCCGGAGCTGAGCGGAGCTAGATTTTCAGCTCCTGCTCCCGCTCTTGAGCGGGGCTCGCAAATCTGCTCCAGCTCCCAGCTCCCGCTCTTTTCGTGACCAACCCTGATAGTGACGGTAAAAAAGGGATTTTATAAACGCTCTTCGCGGCCCAATGCCGACCAATATAAGGCTAAAATATAACGAAACCGTGAAACACCTTTTTCTTACGAGCCTCCCATCATATCCAAAAAATTTTGAGCTTGAAAATTTCGAAGGCCTATCCCTCGATTTTTATGACGTAACTTGTTACGGCTATAAAAACGTACCATTTGAAGCTAATCACGCTAATATCTCAAAAGAATTTGCCTCAAAATTTGATGAATTTTCGATCCAATAGTGTGGATATTTGGCTTCTGGTTCTGGTTCATTAGGGGGGGCGGGCACGCCCACCTTCCTTTCCAAAAGGCCTACTGGGGGCCTATTGGTACGTTATTTTGAAGGAACAACACATCAGTCATTTTACAGTCCAGAAGGATGACCCGATTGTGAATACCAGGAATCGCAACATACCAAAAAGTATTGGAACATTTTTTATGTTTCGGAAAACTTTGACCAAATCCATGAACGTCGACAATTACAAAATTCCGTCTTTTTAGTTACATTTTAATGGCGTAATCGGATACGTAACGTGGATACTAAAATACTAACATTACCAAAAAACCAATATAGCCTACAAAACCCCAAAAAATGCGCTGGTAATTTAGGGTTAGGTAGTAACTGACTTGTCGATCCCTTCAAATCATCGAAAATCTTTCCTTTTTTACGCCGAGAAATGTTTCATTTGTCGACCTCGTTGAGGGCATTTTAGTGCCAATAATCGGCCGACGCGCTCTCTGAAGTTATCGTTATTCTAAAACTTTCAGGTTTCCGGTGACGATGTGTCGGCTTCTGGCTTTTCGATGGCTTCAGAAGTGGCCCCAGGCCAAGGACCATTCCCTCAACCCTCGATGGCCACCGAAACCCTGGCTGATGCTTCTGATGCGGCACGTCGTGATCGAATTGTGAGTTTCACCCATCAACGGTTTGGTTTCGATTTCGCGGAATTTAATTCGAGTAGATAGTCCGAATTCCAGTTCACTTATACCTCCAACAGAACTATTTTTTTCAAAAAATATTCGAACGGTATTTATAAATTATTAAGAAAACCGTGATATTCACAACTAGTTAAAGCATTTTTTCTGACGGAACCGTGCGTTTGTTGGTTCTCGCGCATTAGCGGGCGGAGGATCTTTCTGAGGATCTAATTTTTTCATATATAAATAGTGGAAGTGTTTCTAAACGGTTTTTTACTATTCTCAAACGTGAAAACTTTACAAATTTTTATTAAAAAAATCGAGACTATCGATCTTTCGACGAATAACGGCCGAATTCCGAGATATGGCCAGATCCATATTCAGCAGTTAGTACGGCGCGATCAAACACGAAACTTTAGAAAACTTTTGCAACATTTTTTTTGGCATGCCCGAAGCTTATTTGTTAATCAGATTTAATTATTTTTAGAGAGTTAATACGAAATTAAAGACAGCTCAGAGCGCAAAAATCAAAAAATCAGTAACTTATTGTACCAATGAATTTTGGAAGCGATGAACCCGTGCAAATCATGAATTTTTGGCGAATTAAACCGAGACGCATTGCTCCATTATGTGGTAAATGGTGTATTTTATCATGAAAAATCCTGAAGCATTGATTTGAAGAAGCCTGTTTTACTGGCTTTGATGCTTCCGTGTTAGCGGTGGAGCAAATTTTTAGCGGGGGAGCAAGGACTAATTTTTACGCGAAGGCGTTTCCAATAGCATTTTTACAGTATTTTATTAAAAAAACACAAATACATATACAACCGCTTTCAAAAAAATTCCAAAACTTCAGGAAACACTGACGTTTGGCGCTCAAAACGTATGAAAAATGACAAAATTGGTCAGAGATTTAGGATACAAAACAAAGTTATACGAGTATCTGATAAGGTCTCATAGTATTTTGTGATCAGAAACTACGAAAAATCTTACTAAGCTATATTTTAATTCATTACTATGCTTCATCATAGGCTTAATTAAAAAGTTTGTCTTGCTCCCCCGCTAAAAATTGCTCCTCCGCTGGCGTTATAAAATGCAGTTAGTTTTAATTTCAGCCTCAATTTGTAGATAATTATCGCGATTTTGAAAAAATTTAGACAATGGACGACTTTGAATTCCTGAAGGTGCTCGGAAAGGGGACTTTCGGAAAGGTGATCCTGTGCAGCGAGAAGAGGACCAGCCGCCTTTACGCTATCAAAATTCTGAAGAAGGAAGTCATCATCGCAAGAGTCGGTTTTTAAATATATTTAATGGATAGTAGGACATTACCGTAACCCCAGATGCTTTTTAAAGGACTAGAAAATGAGGCTAACAATTTGGGAATACAATGAAAAAATGCATGCGAACCTCTGCTTTTATTGTAACACAAATTTTTTTGGGAAACACATTTTCAAAATCTATTGGCCGGTCGCCCACTTAATATACCTTTAACAGGTTACTTTCAAAGTGTCGAACATCAAAATGTCGAAATCGATAATATCGAAAATCACGGTGTCAAAATTCAGAATCTCGAAATTTTCATAGGCGAATCTCCCGGAAACCCCCAAATCCTATGCGAAAAAATGTCGGCGTTCTGAATTTCGACGTTATTAAATTTCAGCATTATGATTTACATTATTAAATCTCGGCACATCGCGACCTTTAAACATTTCTGGAATTATAAAACAAAAACTGCTCAATTGAATTTCAATTTTAGTTAAATTTTTTAAGTTACGTAGATTCACAAAAATCCTGCAGATCCAGGAATTATCAATCCAAATCTACAATTAACGTGATTTTTTTGCGAAACTCATTTTTAAAAGATTTTTTTCAGGAAGAAGTTGCACATACCTTGGCGGAAAATCGTGTTCTCCAGCGGTGTCGGCATCCATTCCTTACGGTAAATTTAATTTTGAAAAATTGATTTTTTGGGAAAACTAGCTAGGTAGCATGGATTTTTGAGGAATTTTAGCGCGCAGGCGTTGGGCAAACTAGCAGAAATAATTTTAGGAACCTTGGATGGGTAGCCAGCAGAGTTTCTTACGGAAATTTTTAGCATATGTTTTTCCACAGTTTTTCGAGAAAGCTTTTTCGAGAGTCGAGAAGCTTTCTCGAAAAATCAGTGTCACGAAGTCAGGGCTGTCAGTTTCACGAAGTCTTTTGCGTGCGGCAGGCTAGCAGGGATTCTTGGGGAATTTTTAGAGCCGGTTAGGCAGCCTAGAGGAAAAGGACAAAAGAAATAAAGAATAAAATAGTTAAATTCATTAATTAAAAAATGAACTTCAATATTTATCGATTAATTCCAGGAACTGCGCTACTCCTTCCAAACGCCGTTCCACCTCTGCTTTGTGCTCGAATTTGCGAACGGCGGCGAGCTGTTCACCCATTTACAGGTATGTGCCGCTTATTGATGTCGACTCCAAACAGCCCAAATTGAGTTTTGCCAAAACATCTTTTTTTTCAAACAAAATCTTCGAAGCTGCGAAACTTTAGGATTACAATTTTCGATTGTCTTTTTGAATATTCTTCTCACTTTTTACAATTGATCTAGCTATTTCTTATTTGTTGCATTGGCTGCGCCACTAAATATAAAACCGCACCTCACCTCACCAACATCGATGAAACATTTTGCTATAAAATATGCGTTACCTTTATTCAGTCTCTTTTTAGTGTATTTGACGGTCCAGCGATAATTTAAAAAGCTAAGAACCCGGTTTAACCATAAAATTCCATAAACTCGTTAATCGATAAACTTTGGACATGAAAACGAGTGGTACTCGACGGTTAGCGAGGGGAGCGGGGGAAACTAATTTTTGTTTTTACATCTATACCCATTTTTTAATAATAAATGGTATAAATTAATAACGTTTTTCGTCGTTTTTGATTGCTAGAAAGCTGCAAAAAAACATGTTAAACATTTTTGAAAATTCAAAATTTTCCGTTCTTTGGTTATTTTTGATCAATTTTTACTTGAAAGTCGAAAACTTATGTTCAAAAAATAATACGGAGATCAGCCAGTTCAATGAATTGCGCCCTATAGGGAAATACGGCAGCAACAAAAGGCTTACCTCCCATTAAAACAATATTCCAGAAATGCCGTGTATTCCCGGAGGCTCGTGCTCGATTCTACGGGGCTGAGATCGTGCTGGCCCTGGGATACCTTCATCATTTGGCGATTGTCTACCGTGATATGAAGGTAGCAGTTTGAAGGGACGGTGACCATTTGGCTTTAAATAAAAATGAAGAAGATAATAAAAAAAGGGGAAGATAGAAAGAGTTGCTGAGGACCCGATTGGTCCTCGTGTGAAACATTGAAAGTTGCCTTGTTACGGAACATATTTTTCTAGAAATATCTGTGTTTTGCTCGGAAAGTTCCCCGTGTTTTGCAGGTATCTAAATTAATTGATTATTATTTTATCGTTATTTCCGCTTTGTTTGTGCCTTTCAAAAACTAGAAAACAAAAAATTGATTGCAATAGAAAGATATAACAAGAGACGAATCGGATTGAAGAGCGCATCGATCTATGCCACGTGCGCATCGATTTTGTGCACAACAGCTATATTTTCAGGGTATAAAAATTAAATTTTTGGAATTTAAGGCGTTTAAAAAAACAGCAGACAGCAGTAAAAATGGTTTATAGTTTTAGCATTTTTATTTTCAGCTCGAGAACCTGCTGCTCGACAAGGACGGACACATCAAGATTGCTGATTTCGGGCTGTGCAAGGAGGATATTTCCTTTGGGGACAAGACGAGCACTTTCTGTGGAACACCCGAATATTTGGCACCGGAGGTGAGATATGGATGAAAAATGCGTTTCATAATTTTGAAGGTTCGCAAAAATCAGTTTTTTTGTAATACCGTCATCTTTCCGATCTTACAGTTAGTTAAAAATTTTTGGAAAATACAAAGAGATAAAGTGCTAGCGACTACTATTCAGTGCGAAACTAGCGACCCTAGCCAATTTTTTGGAACTAAACTTTTCGCCGTGGCAAAACAGTGGGTTTCAAGAATTTTTGGGATTGTTTCTTATTGTGGAGGCGTAATACGCATAAGCCCTCCTTTACCTAACTAAAAAAAACTAAAAATCGCTGTAGCCAGCTACACGTAAAAATTGATTTAATTTAGTCCCCCAAAACTCTCGCGTACAAAAATCCAATAAATTAAGAAAAACCCTTTAGCACCGAAATATTCGGCTGTTCATAATTTTTTGAAACATAAACTCTGAGAAATGGAAAGCACTTCCATGAGAAAATTTTTTTGATAGAGAAAGTTTTTTAGAAATCAAAGTTATTATCGCAAAGGGCCCACCAGGAAATTAAAGGTTGTTCTCTTAACAAACGGCAAACCATTGAATGCAACAAAATTTCTGGAACTACCCCATTTTTTGAAACATTAAAAACTGAAAATTTTCAAAATTATTAAATTTGGTGTCTTAATGAGGAGTATAAAAGTAAAGAAGAAGATTAATAAGAACAGATACTATGAATTAACAATTACATCGGTTCCGGATAATACACTTTTTTTTTGAATTATTGAAAATCCAAAATTTCGAGTCTTTAAATTTTGCGATTTATCGAAAAACAATAGTAAACAAAGCAACCAAAAATTATCCATTATACAACTATGAGCCATTGGGCTTCCGCATAATTACCGGGTTATATAATCGTTGAAACATCAAAATCAAAAATTTTCAAATTTCCCAAATTTACGGCTTTAGTGAGGTAACAATAGTAAGAAGAAGAAAACAAAAGTACCGATTACACAAACAAGAAGAGCTTTATTTAAACAAAATTCCTTGGGTTGTACCATTTTTTAAAGACCAAAAATCTTTAAAAAGGTGAGGAAAACGACAAGGCAAAAAGAACGCTTAGTAAATCAATTGCAACCAAATTTGAGAATATTCTGTTTTTTTGAAACATTGAAGACATTTAAATCAGAATCTTCAGAATTGGTCAAAATCCTATTAGCGTAAAAATAAAATAAAATATTTTAAAAACTTATATAAAAAAATATTTTAATGTATCATAAAAACTTAATAAAAATTTTATATACACACATTAATTACAGGTGCTGGAAGACAACGACTACGGCCGTCAGGTGGACTGGTGGGGAGTGGGGGTGGTGATGTACGAGATGATGTGCGGGAGGTTGCCCTTCTACGCCCAGGAGCACGAGCAAATGTTCGAGCTCATCATCCGGGGAGAACTGAGATTCCCGTCCCGATTGAGCCAAGAAGCCAAATCCCTGCTCACCGGGTTGCTCGTCAAGGATCCGCTGCAACGGTTGGTGCTTTGTTGTTATAATTTGGAGAAAGAAAGTAACTAATTTGATAACATTTTGGCGAATCATTAAATGCCATTTATTCTAAAAAATGCAAGAAGCGTCCAAAACCTCAAATCAAATCTAGATCATATTTTTTGTTGTCGGCCGCTTACTGTAAATACATTAAATTCATCATTTTTTGCAAGTTTTTAAATAAAATGATTAAGCGGTAAAATTAAAATCGCCTTATTAAGGAAACATTCATTAAACTCTTGTAATTTTAATACGTGAAACATTTAATTCTGAAGAATTTACAACGAGATCAATTTTAATTAAAATTTATGATTAAAGATTTAAAAAGTACATATTTTATTGTTGGTATTGTGGCTTCAAATCATTAAAATCAACAAACGTTTGAGTTTCGTCGACCCTAATTACTTTTTATTGGAGTTGCAACCAAGACCTTACGTTCATCAAACTGTATGAAACACCGAAATTCCAAAAGCGTTCCATGCCAAGTATGAGAAAATATACATTGTATAAGAAAAATGACATACATTTTTGTTTATCCTTTCTTTTTGTGAGTAGCTGATCATTAGAAAATGAACGGAAATTGCTCTACGATTTTCTTCGAAAGTTCTGGAATAAGGCGGCTTCCAGATATTCTCTGAAAGTGTGTGAGCCCATTGCAACCCATAAACGTCAATTTTTCAACTTTTGAAATTCGATTGGAAAAGTCAATGAAAGCAACGTTCTAAAACCAAATTATCTGTTCATGCTTTTCCTGTCATGACGTTATTAATTAGTTGTACGTATCGCGCCCCGCATTAAACCGTAAAACATTCAAATTTAGCCCCAAACTATTTCGTAATTGATAGAAAATTCTCCAAACTATCCCAAACTATCGAAGATATCAAAATATCGAAGATCATAGCGTCGAAATTTAAATGCCGAAATTTTCCTAATATTTTGGGGGCGAGTCAAACCAAAAGGGGCAGCAGAGCTGCCCCGGAAAAGGCCGGGGAAAATTCTATTCTTTTTAAAATCCAAACTCGATGTGAAAATTTCAACTTTATTAATAGTATTTACCTTATCAATGACAAAAATCGTGGCATTAAATTGTGGCTGGTAATCAAACCCTCGCGATTTTCTTGTTTCACAAAACGATTTCATCTCCATTATTTTTTACGGAAAACGACTCCTAATACAACGTATTTCGATTGCCGCTGACACTGTTGAGCTGAAACTTCATTTTTTCAGACTTGGCGGCGGCCCAGACGATGCTATTGAAATCACACACCACCCGTTCTTCGGATCGATCGATTGGCAGCGGTTGTATAATAAGGAGATTGAGCCGCCATTCAAGCCGCTCGTCACCTCCGACACCGACACCTCCTATTTTGATACCGTAAGCTAGTGCAATTTTTTATTATATTTTCAGAGCTAGTTGCTTTATTCAAAAGTTATTTTTATTTTGTTGTGTAGTTCGGCGTTTTATTGACCATCGAATTTTGGCACTTTTGGAGTTTACTTATTATAGTGTGAAGAATTGAGCCATATCTAAATTTTTTTGAAACATATGTTTCGTATCTTGTTACCGTGAACTATTGCAATTTATCATCTATTTTCAGTAGTTAGTTTTATCAAGATTTTCTTATTTGGCCTAGTTGACAATCTTTATTTTTATGTACATCGTGCGATAATTACAGTGTCAAAAATCGAGTCGGAACCAAATATTTTTGAAACACACCAAATATGGATTTTGTTTTGATACCATAAGTTAATCCATTTTAAAATGTATTGCTTCTTAATTTTTAGTATATTTTTCGTTGATCATTTTAATAGTGAGTTTAGTTGATTTAACGGGGAGAAATTCATCTAGTTGAGAAAAATTGTGGTAAATTCGTTCGGCCAAAATCAAATATTATTTGAAACATGGTTTTGTCAAATTCCTGTGGTTTGTATTTTCTTATTTTCCCATTTTCAGACGTTCACCTCCGAGCCAGTGCAGCTGACACCTCCACCGGTACGCGCCGGTCCACTCGATACGGTCAGTTTGAGACCTTTGCGTAAATCCTACCTTATATAATTATGGGATGTATCTGTGTGTGTGTGTGTGTGTGTCTGTGTCCGGGCGTCATTTTCGAGGCCCGAGTTGAGGGCTTTCCTGCGTTCAAAACGCCCCAATTCTTCGTCACTTGGGGTAATCGGACCTCCTCTTTCCGATGGCGTTCCCAGAATTTTGATAAAATATAAGTTTACAAAGATAAAGCCGGTTTTATTCATTTTTGGGGTTTCGGAAGGGCCAATTTGCATAATGTGAGAAAATACAAATTTCCTCATTCTTGCCAGAGCCACGCGTGGGTGTGGCCGGCAGAGGTGATCGGAAAGTCCAATTTCTCATGGAAACACCGCATTCCAGCGGTTCCAAGGCCCGCGAAGCGGGTTTTGGGTGCTGGTTGTGAAATATTTTTGCAGAGAATGCGCCGCTTAATTGTGGTCGGATGGAAATTTGTTTTGACTGAGATTTTCCGAAACAACGAATTTCTAAAGTGCGTCTTGCAAAATTCACGTGTTCAGAACAAAATTAATTAAGATGCAAATCGAAGAATGAACTTCTGACAGCTTACAACATTAAGACATGAGTATTTTTCACGTCGGTTCTTGCGTATTCGGGGAAAATTCGGCGGGGGAACTTTTTGCCCAGATCTCAACTTTTCATTTATCCATTTTGCGAAAACGCGTATCTATTTAGTATATTTCCCCCATAAAGTGTTTTCACATTGTTTTTAACAAAATTAAAGCCTATTTAAATAGGAAAAACTTTTTAAAAAATTTAGAAAAACGCTTGAAAAAGTCGAAAATTTGGACTTTTTTGGACAAAAAAAATTAATTTTTCGACTTAAAATTTATTTTTTTTATTAAATTTTGTAAAGTTTTATGCTTAGGAATAGCTATAAACAGTTTAGAAACAATTCATTTATATAAAAAATCTAGGCTTGGGCCGAAAAAAGTTGAGTTTCCCCGCGAATTCTTTAGGCAAGAACCTTCAGGCCGTAAAAGTGAAAATTAGAATTTTTGGTCAGAATTTATGAAAAATTAAGCGGTTTAAGATAACTCTATAGCTAGCTTGGTAGCCAAAATTTTGCTGGGATTTGTTCTGGTGCCTTCTTCACCTGTATGCAAATTTCAGATAAATGAATGTGATCCTTTTTCATAAATAAAAAATACGTGGTATCCTACCTTATATAATTTTGGGGTGTATCTCTGTGTGTGTGTGTGTGTGGATGTCACTTTCGAGGCCCGCTTTAAGGGCCTTCCCGTGCATAAAATGCTCTAATTCTTCGTCACTTGGGGAAATCGACACTTCTGTTTCCAATGGCGCTTTCAGAATTTTGATAAAATACAAGTTTACAAAGTTAAAGCCGGTTTTACTCATTTTTGGGGGTAATTTGCATAATGTGAAAAAATAGAAATTTCTTCATTCTTGCAAGTTGCACGCGCGCGTGTGGCCGGCCGCGGGGACGGGGTCCGAAGGACCCGAGCTATCGGAAAGTCAAATTTCTTATGCAAAGGCCGCATTCCAGCGCCCAAGGCCCGCGAAGCGGGTTTTGGGCGCTGGTTAATATAAAAATGATTCAATAAATTATAGTAGACAATCGTAACATTAAAAATACGGTCGAGTCATTCGGGTAATATTCTAAAAAGATAATTGTTATATTTTTCCAGGTTGCCGAAGAGGAGGAGATGATCCAACAAAACTTTACCCATTTCTCCTACAAACACGAGGCCAGCCCCCGGCAACATCAGCAAGCCGTCGAAATGATGGAGTAAAAAAGCGGCCGAATCAATGTTTCAAAGAAAATTAAAAAATATATACTTTCCGACAAGCTGTAATTTTTTCCGATATTACCCTGATAGTCTTCCCCCCAGGAATCTGTGATTGGAGAGCGCCAATTAGAAAAGCACCCTTATTACCGCCTCAAATTTTTCGCAGAATACTTCTTCAAGAAGGCATTAAAATTCAAAGAAAAATTGAATAGAGCCAGAAACTTGTAGTCTGTTTTACGTGCCTGTATTTCTCTGTGTTTCACTATTTTACCTTGTATAATTGTCCGAATTTGGGGCATTTATGAAGAGCCAATGAAGGGTCATCAGGAGCTAGGAGTTAAAAGCAAAAAATAAAAACGGGGAGCAGGGAGCAGGGAAAAGGGGGGACAAAAAGCGCTACGCCGCGACTGGGTCAGGAGCGTTGCGGTCGCTTACCGTTTGAGAAACAGCTCCCAACTCCCAGCAGCTCCCCAATAGAGCCCTACAGATCTGAATTTTGGACCTTAAAAGGCCGTTTGCGGGAGGACCGAAATAGGCTTGGCACAGTTTTTTTCGACCTAGTTTTTTTGACGCCATCGGATAGAGCATAATCGAATTAGTGGGGCCATATAGTTTTGAAAGTTTAAAAAGTTGATTTTTGGGGTTTAAAGGGCCGCTAAAGTTGCCGACATGGAAAACCTATCTCGAAAATTTCCGGACCAAATTTGCTGAAAATTTGTCACAATACCTAATTTTGGATGGAGATCATTTTTCTAATACATTTCGAGACCTGAAAACGGCTGGAACGTAGGAATCTCGCGTACTAAAAACAGTTTTTTTAGATTTTCTACTTAATGGGAAAACGGCGGCATCCTGAAGGTAGCATAGAAACTTGCGCCAATTTTTTCTACGTCGAATGATGTGTCTTTTAGGATGCCGCCGTTTTCCCATCATCTAGAAAAGTCGTGATCTCTGGAATCAACAAAAGTAGCCTTAGAAGATCGGGGGCCGCTAATGAGAAATATAAAGGATTGCGGAAAGCATCTAGAGATCAATGCCACTATTATAAAAAAAGAGCAAATTTAAATTCCTCATCTACGCGAAGTTGAGTACGGAGGGGAATCGAACCCGCGATGGTCCGCCTGGGGGGCGCGGGGGACAGAGGCTAGAGGGCGCCGCCACCTCCCCAGGCGAACGACCCGAGTTCAATCCCAGCCCCCTTTTAGAAACCGAATTTCTTTTTGCTCTTTTTGCAATTGACTTGGCTGCGCTTCTAGAAGCAAGTGGGTAACTCCCGTTTGCAAATCTGGATATTTTCTTTTTCATGTTTTTAGTACGCGAGATTCCTACGTTCCAGGGGGCACCTAAAAGACACATCATTCGACGTAGAAAAAATTGGCGCAAGTTTCTATGCTACTTTCAGGATGCCGCCGTTTTCCCATTAAGTAGAAAATCTAAAAAATTTTTAGTACGCGAGATTCCTACGTTCCAGCCGTTTTCAGGTCTCGAAATGTATTAGAGAAATGATCTCCATCCAAAATTAGGTAATGTGACAAATTTTCAGCAAATTTGGTCCGGAAATTTTCGAGATAGGTTTTCCATGTCGGCAACTTTAGCGGCCCTTTAAACCCCAAAAATCAACTTTTTAAACTTTCAAAACTATATGGCCCCACTAATTCGATTATGCTCTATCCGATGGCGTCAAAAAAACAGGGTCGAAAAAAACTGTGCCAAGCCATAATGGGGCCTGTTCGGGTGGCTGGCGGACGGCCTTTTAACACCCAAAATTCAGATCCAAAACGGTCCCTGCGTTGCGGCTACAATTTTTGATTATCATGGAAATACAGCTCCCAGTTCCCCGGCTCCCTGCTGCTCCGGCTCCAAGCTCTACGCCTACAAGCTCAAAATCTGGTGGCGGAGCTCGTAGTGAAGCTAAGATTTGGGAGCCAGCTAGGAGCAATTTGGAGGTGTTGTAATGCTTCCCGTTTTCTCGAATTTCCGATCTTTCGTCTGTTTAGCTCCTAGCTCCCAGCTGCTCCCGGCAGGCGCTTCATAAACTTCCCGAAAAATATCTTTTTTTACACCTTATTTTAAGCTTTTTCCAAAAAAGCAAGCTCTGATTCTTCTGTTAAGTCCGCATCACCGAAATTTTTGATTCTATCCATTCTTTGAAACATTTTCTTAAAACGGTTTTTCCCTCGATTCCTTCGATTCGATAAACGCTGTAAACGCCCCGTTCCCTATGTTTCGTGTCTACCTAAATACGTGTCCCCCAACATGAAAATTTGCAAATGTCTTTGCTGCGTGGAAATTGTGTGTTTCGACATCTTCTAAGTATTGTTAAGGCCAGAATAAAGATTTGTAAAGCAAAATGAGGCTCAACAGGCAATAAAAAGGCCAAGAAACGACACGGGCGCGTTCAGCCGGCAAAAAATGAAGAATTACTCCTTTTGGATTGTGCAAATTAGGGTGATCACTAACACTCACTCAGTTCACTAAACGTTTTTTGTAATAAAAATTTTTGATTATAATAAAAGTAAGTGAAAGATTTAGACGTTTACAAAACATTTTCGACAGTTTTTTGGGTGGAAATATAGTTATTTTTCTACGAAAATCGCTAATAAAACACTTGCTACTTGGTTACCAGATTCTTTCTCGTCCGTCCTCACCACCGTCAGCTATTTATAGTTGCAGATTCCCCCCCCACCCGTTCCACACGGCAAATCCGGTGCTCCTCCCGTACTCCTTCAACCTGAGGCGCGCTGAAGGGCTGGCCCGTATTTTCTAGCTTCTACGATACCCGGCAGCCCTTCTCCGGAATTGGATACTCTTCCCCATTAACGCGCGTTTGTACCGTACAGTATAAATCCTCGCCCAAGCCCTTCCGCCTTTTCGAGAGCTTTCAATAGATATACCTAAATCCCCCTCGCCACCAGACCCGGTTCAAATGACTCGTCTTGATGATGGTCGATGGTTGATGGTAGAACAAGCCTCCGGAAACGCACACCAGTACCCCCAGAAGAGCTAATAGGGGTGGCAAAATAGGGTGAGAGTGCATTTGGCACAATCATGCCATGCAAGCCCAGCGCTAACCAATGAAACGAAACAAAAAGATAGGTTAATCATGCCATAAAGGGAATTGTCGCTTTTGCTTCGCCTGAGATCAGTTTTTTCCCGAAACATCGACTTTTTTGTAATTTTTTCGTGATTTTTCGTTTCTCGTTCTTGTCCGTGTCCCCCCCCCCCCGCTAAGCAACCTTTACGAAGGTAATAAAGTGGCAAAACGCGCTAAATCACCCTTTACTTGGTTTTCTGGAAGCGCTCGAAGTGTATTATTCAAGAGTAGGACACTCAAGTACGGCAACTACGACATGACGACCTTCAGCGAGCCGTCCATCCTACAACAGCTTCATCATCTAGATTGCCCACTACCTGCCCAAACCATTTTCAAATGTCTTTGTGTTTCTATTTGTGTGGCCAATTTTCTTTGGTTTTGGTTTGGCCATAAACTCGTTTTATTGCAACAACTAATTTGAATAAATTAGCTCTGTCGCATCGCTATTTTCATAAGTTCGTCTTGTCGCAAAAGCTTGACAATGACGCATTCTGTTCAGCTGCAAGATTTTGCTTTTAGATTACTGGTCAAAGGAGCTTTGTGAACTAAACCGGAAGCTAGGAGCTGGGAGATGATGTTAGTCACCAATGGTAAACTCACCATACCATTAGACAACTAATTTTTTTTTGGTTCTTTGAAAATTGGAAAAACACATTTTTTGCAGCTGTGCTGGCTGCAATCGGGGACCGGAAATGGGCGTCCAATTTGTGAACTCACAATACTGGCGCCATGATAAAGCCCCGACCAAATGCCCAATTTATTGACGCGTTGCTGCTGCTGTTTTTGATAACGCCAAATAATGGCCGTTCTTTATTTGGCATGGAAAAATTTCGTGTTTTTGCTTAGTAGTTTTTTAGTCTTTGTCGTAGTATTCGTTTGGCGTGGAAATTGATATTTTAGTTTACCACTTGACAAGTTTACAAAATTTCAAGTTGTAGTTAAGAAACCATTCATACTTAAGCCAATCCAGCAATTGATTATTTTGTTTACCTCTAAAAAGTGTTTTTATTAGAAGTTTGATTTTGAGCTCCGAATTATATAAATTATGTCTGTATGTACTTAAACTTTTCATTATCGTATATTTAAGAAATAAAGTTTAAAAAAATCACTTTCCCATCCTCTACCCCGGTAAGAAAAACATGTTTTACTCTCTAAGGCTAAAAAGAGTCTTTTTAAAGAGGGTTTTGTTCAAAAGAGAAATTCTGGTGGCAACAAAAGTGCTAATTTCAGAACTCTTAGAATGCCACAAATGCAGGGAACAACAAAAAGTTGCTGGCTATTTAAAATCTTAATAAACCGGGTACCAGCCCAGATCACAGGTCAGGTCCACAGTTTAATTTCAAGAAAGTGTAAATAGATCATAATACAGAAATTATTTGCAAGCCGAAACCGCTAGAAACTGGACCTGTCCATTTTAATAAGGTGCCAGCAACTTTTGGTTGATCCCACATTTTGTGGCATTTTAAGAGTTCGTTCTTTTCATTCGTTCGAATTCGATTCGTTTTCATTGTATTTTGTCGGGCCGTTAATGCTGAATTTTGCTTGGATTAACACAAAATGGCTGTAGTACTGTACCTTACGACGATTGGACTTAAACACCCTAAAATATTAAGCTTACGTTTTCTGAGCATCCTAGCTTTTTAGGTTTTTGCAGAAAAATGGGTTTTTAAAATCTATAAATATTTTGTATTTCGTCGTGATTAAATCTAAGTTTTACCTGAATTAACACAAAATTTATATAATAGCGTATAAGTCGAATGAAAGAAAAACAAGATTATTCAAGAAAAACAAGAAAACAAGAAAGATAAAAAGTCAAGTTAAATCTTCTCGGGGTCGTATATTGAAACATTTTTTTAGAAACATGGAATATTTTATATTGCACTGCCTGAATGAATAAAATAACAAATAAACAAGGAATAAAATTGGGCTGTGCCGTGCATCTCAAATGATCAGTACTATATTGTATTAGTGAAAATTGGAAAATTCCAAGCTTTTTCTAAAAAAACACGTTTCACTTCCGGTAGAGCCCCCCACTTTGTTCGGCTTCGCACACCTGTCAGTGTGTTTGAGTACTTTGTAGCCAGGGCGGGCCGGGCCCCTCATATTTCCATGCCCCGCCCATTCGAATCCCCCCTCCGCCCTTTTTTGTGTCCTAAAAGCTGTGGTTGAAGCTCTGTAATTCCCAATTTTACTGATTTTTATGAAAATATGTTTTGCATTTTTCGCGATTGAGAATTGGGAAAAAACTTTAATGGTTGCAGTGAATACCGAATAGGTAAATCTGCCGTTTTCATGGTTTTCCGAGGTAAAATTCGCGAATAAAAGTACGTTATAAAGAAAATGAACCCTCCATGTTTTCTCGTCTTTTCGAGAGCTTTCGACAGATACCTAAACGGCGAGAATCGGACACGTCTGCGAGCCGCTAGAGGGGGGTGCTTTTTTTGGGACACCCTGTGGATGGTTTAAGCGATCTTCCAAGAATCCAAAATTGAGGAAAACATTTGGAAGAGAAAAACTGCCGAATCTACCGATATGTCTTTTTTTATTTGTAAACCCGGATTTACGATTAATATTCCTAAACGTAAAAACTTTGCAGATTTGCTCAAAAATACAAAGTTTTTCGATCGAGCAAAATGTTCAAAACTTGAAAGTTTTTAGATAGTTTTCGTAGTCCTTCGTTATAGCCCGATTTGCGGTTCCCTTTCGCAAAAATATATTTGTTTCAAATTGTTGCAAATCCAGCATGGCGGTTTTTGTCTCAATTATTCCATGTTCGCTGTTGTAAGTGATCTTGCAAGAAAAATTCACTCATTTTTATGAAATCTGGGCAAGTCTTTACTTTCCCCCCACACAGCCGAAGGGTCTGAAATTTCGGTATATTCGCTTAATTTGTCAGGATTTTTGCCACGCCATTCGATAGTGCGTCGAAAAATATACTAAGAGTGTTAATCTCAACCTACAATAATGTGAAATAAACAAGTTATAGCCAAAAACTTCCGACTGGGGAGGGAGAGAGAGAGAGAGAGAGAGAGAGAGAGAGAGAGGGCCTACCCTGTCACGATCGCATCAGCCTGTTGGCCAATTGGTTTTGTGTCCGCTTGCCGCGCACAACGTCCGGGTTCGATCCCCGCCCGTGGCAACAAATTTCGATTTTTCATCAGCTGGGAGTTGAATGTTTCTTTGAAATTTGGGGTGTGGCGAATTCGAGGTGAGATAATAAGACGAACATCTTATGGAACTTGGAAAAATTTGGAACCCACTGGGTGTCCCGCATAAAAATGGGCGCGCTGGCATTTCGCCATTTTGCACGCCAACTTTACGCATTTTTATCCAAAAAGTGCAACATGTATTATTTGTTCCAAATAAAATATTCAAATATTATACGTAAAATCAAATATTTCATTTCATGCCTACTTCCCGTGCCCCCTTTCTGCGAAAATATGTTGGTATCGATTTTTTCCCAATCCCGCTAGCTAGCCAGTTTTTCGTAGAAAGTATTGATCGGTTTTTGGAGCAAATCTTCCTATTTTTTTTTCGCGCAAATAAAATGTTTCAAATTTTCCGCTTTTAAGTGATTTTGAAGAATTTTTGATTATCATTTTCAGCACGTCTGGGCCCAATCGAAAATGGGCCCTATAATTGGCCTCTGTTTCGGGGCCCTAATCGGATGCGCCTTCTCAGTCCAAGCAATCGATAATTGCCTCAAAAATCGCCTGAAGTTGAATGGCAGCTTGGATTTTGCCGTGATTCCGATACAACTACCGGGTGGCCGAAGTGGGTTGTTTTCGCGATAATTATTTTAACATATTTTTTAATTGATCCTGCTACTTAATAATTGATAAACTTAGTTTAATTCAATAGCACTAATTTAATGTTTTGTATGTAAATATATCTAATAATATAATGAGAGTTTTTCGCTTATCTTCAGGTGTACCTTTTTGTAAAAAATGTTTCATGAAAGCCTATGGTTCGAAAGCTAGGGGGCTTGGTAATCCGCTTTATTTAGCAACAAGCTAGTTACTATTGTAATATTTTTGAATAATATTTTCATAATTAAGTTTTAAATTGATATATAAAAGGTGGAGGTTGTCTTATCTTTTCCTCTACCGCTTACGCCCTAACATGAAAAAAATATTTTAGCAGCATCGTATTCTTTTTGTTTTAAAATTGCCAATAACTCCCCAGAGTTTAAAAAAAGATGTTTTAGCAAAACTGATAGTTGTTAACAAATGTTGCCTGGTATTATGAGGTACGCGGCCAATTTGGACTATTTTTGTTTTTTTTGTAGGCAACCAGATATAATTTATAATGTTTTTAAGCCATTAAATAGCTCTTGATTGCCAGGAAATTGTAAACAAATTTAAAAACAATCTGCTAAGTCAACTTTTGGATATTTTGGCCATTTTTATTCACTTAGCTATGGAAAGTTATGCATTTTCGGAAATTTTATAGGGATATATCGAAAAACATGCTGACAAAACGCTATAAAAATAGGTCCAGCTAACGACTACAAAAAAAAATCGTTCCCCCGCTAAGCTGCCCGCTACCTCCCCCCTATAACAGAGCATTACCATTCGGCGGCTTGTTTTCTTAAACCCGAATAATTGTAATATAGGTTTTGAAAAGTGTTTTATAAAAATAAAAATACAAAAAATATTTTTGTCACCACCCACACATGCCGTTCAGGTTACAAATGCCATGCCGCCGGCGAGGAGACGATGGTATTTCGACTCGACGACGGTCAAGAAGCGGTAGAACATGTCAGTTTTGTCTCTATTTAATTTTCTCGAAACATCAATTTTTCGAAACGTCAAATTTCGCGAAAATGAAATTTGCAGAAAATGCCACACATCTTCGGGTTTTATATACTGCCATACAAGAGTTTTCTTAAGCATAGCGATTCGTTTCATTTTTTTCACCGAATTTTGGTAAAGGTTTTGTTTACCAGGATTTTCGGTTTTGTCCTAATTTCGGCAATTTTTCAGTGTCATCTTTAAAAATTTTTTAATTGGTTAATTGATTGTGATTTGCCCGCACAGCCCCTTTAAAATGAAAATCATGTAAATTTAGGCGCTCGGAATTCGTGTACATCTCGATGAAACGTCTACTAGCCCGGCCCTCCACGTTACGGCAACGAATGGGCACGATTTGCATGCGTTCAGCGTACCAGAATTGGCCAGGTAAATTTATCTCGACTTATATCCTATCCTATAAGCGAGAAAAGTATGTTTGTTTTCTGTAATGAAGATTTCTCGGCCGTCTGGCCGAATTTCCGGCTGATTTTTGGCATGGACGTGGAGAAACACATTTGTCAGAGATGCATTTTTTTGTTTTGCGAAATTTCTTCATTTGACGATTTTACAACCAAAATAGTGAAAAAAGTCCTCCCTCCCGGGATCAGGCGGGCCCCCAATACACAAGAGGCCTTTCCCGCGGCCCATCGCCATCTTCCCGGACGATTGGGGCAATGCCTTTCCCCCGGCCGTAACTTGGTTGGCCCAACAACAACAAATTTCTGGCTCCGGTCTGGGAAGTCTGCCCCTACTTTGCGCCGCAGGCAAAAAATATTTAACCCGGCTCTGGCGCCGCAGCGATGGGTCCTTGGCCCAGGCCTCGCGCCGCAGGAGTCCTAAGAAAACAGTAACTAGCCCGGGCTCAAGTCGCGCAGTGTGGCTGCCCGGCGCCGCCGCAGGCCAATCCAGAGAAAACCGCTAACTAGCGCCCGCAGGCTAATAGCGCAGTGTGGCTCTGGCGCCGCAGGCCAAAGAAGGGTTGCTTGAGTCAGGTTCTTGCGCCGGCGGGCTTCAATAAAAGAAAAGGGAATTCATGATTCCTAGGGAGTCCAGTGGGAAAGGGCCGCGAAGCGGTCATTTTCCACTGGTTTATCTTATTAGACGGTTTTTCCACGTCGAAACATTGAATTTTCGGCAGTTTTGAGAGGACGCCATGTCGTTTTAATATTTTAGCTCATAATTTCATATTAATTGAACAACCTATAAAATAGGAAAAATGCATTAAATGCTAAATATAAAACTTTCATAAAATTGAAGGGAGTCCATGCCAAACTTAATTAGCCGTTCATTCATTACCTGGGGCCACAATATTTTCGAAACATTGATATTTTCAAAAATTTCTAGTAACGATGCGTTGTGTATTTAATAATCTAGATTATAATTTTGTAGGAATTAAGAGACTTCTAAAATAAGAAAAAGGGGACTAGAATACTACTCACTAAATGCTAAGATTTTCTGAAAATTCAAGGGACTCTACCTAGCTAAATTAGACTCCAATTGAATATTTAATCCAATAATCATATCGAAACATTGAAATCTCTAGAATTTCTAGTGAGATCGATCTTCATTTAATAATGTTTGCAATAATTGAAAAATTATTAAATACTACGCGTTTCACTATATACTAAATACGAAAATTTACTTCACGATAGCCCTCGTCAAAGCCGCTAACTCAAAATTTGGCGCCGCAATATTTTCGAAACATTGATATTTTCATAGGATGGCCTTGGGGCTACACTACCCTCGATATTCTGCACCACTACATCCCACCTTAAAAATACCCACGCTAGTTTAGTTTAGTTTGGTTTTTGGCCTTACGCACCTCTGTTAAAGGGGTTAGGAAGTCCAAATCCGTGCGTGCGGGGATTGAACCTACCGCTCAAAAAAACGAAAGGGTCCTTGCCGAGAGCTGCTAGAAAAGCGATTTGATTGCGTAAAAACGTAAAATTTTTGAGAAAAACCGAATTCTTTTGGGGCGAAAAGGACATTTTGAGCGCGCGGGGATTACATGTCGTAATGCCTTGTAAGGCACCCAATCTCGGGATGGTCAAAATTCGTTGAGGATTCCAAAAATAGTATCTGAATTTTTAAATTCAGTCGTTTAATTTAATTTTATATGTTATACCAGGGTTGAAAAGCCGCTTCGCGACTTTTCAACCCTGGCCCCGTTTTGGACCAATGAAAGTGTACCTTTGCATAATTCCACCCAACTCCCGTTGAAAAGAGTGAAAAATACGCTCTCTGCTCCTTTAAATAAGCTACTGCCACTTCCGGTGTATGCTAATTGATTCCTAGCAAAGAGGGTCTCGGATTTTTCAACAAAAACTGATATTTAATGTCGAAAATAGGCGATTTTGATAAATTTGATATGCGTGCAGTCTTCTCCAGCCCATTACGCTCCTAATGACGTATCAAACATACCCCTAACTACCCTCCTTCTTGCGATACGACTGGAACAACCTGACGGAAGTTGCATGCAAAGTGGCACACACCCACACACACACAGACACTATTTTTTTATATATAGTAGGATATTTATTTTATTTTTATTTTTAATGTCGGATTTTTAAGCCCCGTTAATGAATTTAGCTCGATCGGAAATAAGGCGGCCAAATGCGGGGGGGGGGGGTATGAGACACCCTAGATAAAAAGACTCTATCGTCTGTGAAGATTTCGATCCTCTCCTGAGAAACTTATGAAACATTTTTTCGCAAAAGTTGGTTGTTTTTGTCGATTGTTGCTGGTCGCATGCTTTCATTGATTTCAAAAATTAAACATGCCGTATTTAATGCATTTAATGTTAAGAAAATGCCTAAATAAAAATTTGGTATTTTTCAGCCGAATTTTTATCGCTTAATTTAGCAACGATCAGCTAGGGGCCACCCGCGTTCTTCTACCATTTTCCGAAAACCCAGCAAAATCACCGATCGTCACGGTTACGGTAGATTTTTCTATAGCTCGAATTAAAAGTATCAAAGATACCTGAAAAATACATTTTAGCCCCTACAAGCCGTCAGCTTCATCATCACCTTTTTTCAGGTCCAAATGGCCCAATATCGATTTTTGTAAGTCCAGTACCACACTAATTTTTAACCAATAAAATTCAGGCTTTCTGCTTCTGCTTTATCCAAAACAACGATTCCTTCAAAGCTCAAAGAAAGCGGCTATTTAGAGCATCAAGTAATCTCCGAAGGTTCTATTCATTTTTGGACAAAAATGTTTCAAATTTAGTTCCGGGGAAATTGCTGCGAATTCGGATAAATTCGAGCGACCCGCAAAGCTGCATGAGGATTTATTTTCGGACGGAAACGGTAGGGAATTGCTTTTTAAAATCTGGTATCCATAAATACCTCTAATTATTATGTATTTAAATCCAGGGAAGGATTAAATTTATCAAATTAGTAAAGTAAAGCACGGACAAAAAACAAGACAAATAACTGAAAGAGACGTTCAACTGATAAAACCCTAAAACATTTCGGAACCCACGTAAATTTTTCGTGTTTCAAAATTTTAGGTGATACGGCCCTTTACCAAAAATTCATTACGTATTTTCCATGTTTCCAAGTAATTTTATGCATGCTTTTATGTTTCCTTATTTTTGTTATTTTTCAATTTTTCCTAGGTTATCTCATTTTATTAATTTTTCTATGGGTTAGTCCAGAAATGTCCTGGAGTGTTTTAATAACTTTTTCGTAAACACACACACACACACACACACAGAGATACACTCCAATTGTTTGTCGTAAAGTCGTATTTTTGTATTTTTATAAAGATTTGTAAAGTTTTGATGCTTAGGAATGGTAGGAAATGGCTTAGAAACATTGCCTATATTTATTCACAAAAATGGATAGAAAGGCAACAAGTTAATCCTTCGATAACAAAAAAAATGTTTCGATCCATCATCAAAAACCAAAAATTCAAGAATCGGATAGTGGCTGTGCGGTGGTAGGCAGAAGTATAAAATAAAACCAAAATTGGCTTTAAGTCCGTCTACATTATTTAAGTTAGGATAACCATATGTAATCTATTAAATATCAAAATCGATCCTTTAATTGTAATTACCTATGAATATTTTTATGATTGATAAATTACCGGATTAAAAAAACGAGCTTCATACAAAGTTGGTATCGCATGTCATAATGATCGGAAATATCCGTGTTTTAATTGGATTTATCAAAAATTAAAATTGAAAATTAAATTCAAAATGATTGAAAGAATTAAATGCTATTTATTAATTTTAGTAAAATATAAAAAGCTACTTCAAATCTCAATTACAGCTATTAAAAAGCTGGAAAAAATCAATTAAGCGTCTTTAAATTAGGAAGCCCTCCGCCATAATGCGCTGCTCTCGCCAGAAAACGCGAATTTCGTCACAATGACGAGCCGGTTGTACCTAGATTTGGAGGTGGGTTAGTTGACATAATAATTGGGTAAAATTTGAATTTAAAAATAACTTAAATTTAGCTACCGACAGAGCCGCTACAAATACGCTACGTATTGAACGGGGACGATGAGGAATGTGGGACCATTTGGGGTAAGTTTTTACGAAACACTGTTAAAAATTTTTTAAAGTAAAACCAGGGTTAAGACGCTTCGCGACTTTTCAACCCTGGCCCCGGTCTGATCCGATGATATTCTTCACTTTGCATAATTCTCACGGTTTTCGAGGACAAAAATGAGAAACGCTACCTCTCTTCCCTTTATATAGGCTTCCGCAACTTCCGGCGTATGCTAATTGTTCCTAACAAAGAGAGTGGCCGATTTTTCAACAAAAACTTAATTTTATCGTCGAAAACAGCTCATTTTTGAGAGTTTTATTGGTGTGCAGTCATCTCCAGGCCATTACGCCCCTAATGACGTATCAAAAATGTATACTAACTACTCCCCTTATTGAGATACTCCTGCAACAACCTGACGGAAGTTGCATGCAAAGTGACAAGACAAGACACAAACAGACACCATTTTGTAGTAGGATTTTGCGTTTTTTCTATTAAAACTCCATTGTTTGCTAATTTCATTAAGCCGATCAAAATTTATTTACGATTTATTGTTTTCCACTCTCTATAAAATGCCGTAAAAAGTTAGAGGTGTAGCTTGCGGGGAACAGTTATTACTTTTACGAATGGATACCTTATCTGCAGCTTTTTAAGAGTTAATAGGAGCTAGTAGATGCAACATCTCTGTGAAGTAATTTAGAAAGCCCGAAACAACGTGAAAAACAGCTTCAAATCCACTACGAACTGGTGGAATATCCTGGATATGGGAAGCCGATTTTCGGCCTCGTTGCGCTGTTTTTTGGCGTAGCCTCGCTGCCAGTGGTTGTGGTAGCTAGGTAAACATATAGTTTTAACGTACGAGGGTTAGAGATAGAGAGAGAGCGAGAGAAAGAGAGAGAGAGCGAGAGAGAGAGAGAGAGAGAGAGAGAGAGAGAGAGAGAGGCAGAGACAGAGACAGAGACAGACAGAGAGAGAGACCGAGAGAGAGGGGGAGAGAGACAGAGAGACAGGGACAGAGACAGAGAGAAAGAGAGAGAGAGAGAGAGAGAGAGAGAGAGGGGGAGAGAAATCGTCCGAAAAGCATTGCGAATTTCTTTATTTTAGCCCGATCCTGCTTGCCGTCATCAAAAAATCGTTAGCAGCCCCGCAAGACGAAGAGGTGCATTTTAAATTACATGTTGCTAAAGATCGCAATATGATGCAATTGTTAGTATTATACACCATTCATTTAGAGTTTGGCTGAAGCGCTGCCAGGGTCTGGCGAGGATACGCGGGATTCGCTATTGGTTCCTGGAGGCCCTGTAATTCCAGCGCTTCGAGGCGGTTGGTTTAAAAAATTATTTTAGTTTATTATAGAGAATGCGTCAGAAACTAGCTTCATTTACCCAAAAATCTGGGTAATGGAAGCTTGTCAAGGCCCTAAAGATTGGGATCGAAACAGCTCCAAAAGCCCAAAGGTCGCAAACTTCAAAACAACAAAACAAACTGATCCGTACGAGAATAGCCGTGATTCCCGTTCCCGAACGCACAAAGCGAGCTAAAACATTTTTTCTTTTTCCGCCTTGGATCGTAAAAAGTTGGTTTTTTTACAAGGGCATCTTGCTTAATTCTAACGTGCAACATTTAATTTCTGTGGCGTTTCAGATAAAAAATCCATAAGGAACGTTGCTGCAAAATGTGCTTTAATATAAAAAATTCACAATGTAGTAATTTGCAGGCGATTGGTTGTCAACCTCCCCCCCCCCCTGTTCCCCTGTTAATCAAAAAGCACCCAAAACGTATTTCGAATTAGGCCTAGGAATTTTTTATAATATTTATCGAGAATTAAAAATCTTGAAATTGCGTGAAAACACAGCGTCGGACTGTTTGATCAGAATCGTCCGAAATCCATTGCTTTAATGAAACCTTTAATTTTTTCCAAAAAGCACCTTTCTCAATTTTGGCCTCTGGATCTTAGATTTTGATGTTTCACGAAAATTACACGTTGCTCAATTCCAAAGATAATCATTGCATATCGAATTTGAGAATAATTGTTTAAAAATTTGGGTTAGGATAAAAAAATTCAAAAATGTATGCATTTTCCAAGTGACAAAAGTCGTATAGAGTCGTAAAAAGTCGTAGAAAAATAGATAAACCATTTTAGGGCCGGAGAATGAATTGGACTGGCTTGGAGGAGATGAAAATTCCATAGGCGCAGACAGAGGAACAATCAGAGAAGGCGCAGATTACGAATTGTTCCGAGAGCGGGAGGTAAGAATTTTTAAAAACATTCGTTTGCAAAATTGCAGTGACATAAATTAATTGAGCGTGGTTTAAATTGTGCGATTACGAATGTTCAATTCGAAAAAACGATTCCCTATCACCTGTTCGAAAATCATCTGTTCGAAAATCACTGTTCGAAATCATCTGTTCGAAAACATCGTTCGAAAATCATTGTTCGAAAAGACACTGTTCGAAAATCATCTGTTCGAAAAGTCATCTGTTCGAAAAGGTTAAAACACTTTCGAAAAACACCGTTTTCGAAGCAACAACTTTTCCAAAATTCAAAGTTTTTTTGAAAAGACTTTTCATGACAAAAACTAAAAAAAAACAAAAAGACATATTCATGAAGATTCAGGTTAAATTTTTGGCGATGTTGTCGAGGAACTCCGCCATATATTCTTTGCTGTAGTTCTCGCAGAGCCGCTGCTGCTCGTCGATGGTCACCCTCGGGCGCTTATTTGGCTTGGCGGAGGATTCGATATAGCCGCGCAATTTCAGATTTTCCTCGAACTTCCCCACGAAACATGCAAAACACAGCATTTTAGTAGCAATAACTTCCCATAGAATTTTTCCCCATTTGGGACCTTTTTCGAATAGGTGAGTTTTCGAACCGATGATTTTCGAACAGACGGTTTTCGAACAGATGATTTTCGAACAGGTGATCGGCCACCAAATTGTGCTATATTTCTATTTTAAGTTTTTTTAGAAACCTGCCTTACCGCTGGCCGCTTGTCAATTCGCCGTCTTTTTGCTGCCACCAATTTTGCAGGAGGCCTATGGATTTTTCACGGTAATGAAACCACCTAATTTTTGGTTTTAATGAATACTATTTTCTCTTAAGGCAAAAATTGCCTATTCTTTTAAAAAATAACCATTCTTGCCCATATAAAATATATATATAGCAGAATATAACAAAAAGAAAATCGATATTTTGATATTTTTAATAACTCTTTTTAATACAGCTTTAATAACGCTAAAGAACCAGGCATTTTTGTGAGATATCTAATATTCAAATTCAATTCAGGACGCCGCTCCAGGACCCGAGAGCTGCTATCACAATTTCGCGTGTGCGAGGCCGCTGGGGAGCATTGCCTCTTTTAACCATATCATCTCGAATTTGGGATACGGTAACTTCAAAAATTAAACTAAATTTTTATATTTTTCAGCGTTTGTCGGTGTGGTGTATTTAGTGTTCCAATGGAAACGAGCTGCCTGGTTTGCAGGGAATGAAAAAAGAGAGGTGAGATGATTCTCTGAATTGTCGGTGACTATCTTGAAGCTACTGACGAAAGAAAATCGTCAGTAACAACAGGAATTTTTGAAACATTTTTTTTTACGATTTTAATATCCGATAAATCATTTATGGACAGTCAAAGCCGATTTAAACTTAAATTAGGCATGCTACCACCATAAAATAATTAGCTTAACCTGGATTTGTTCGTGATAATTCATCGGGGATGGTGCGTTTTAAAGTGGTAAAACGTAGAGAGGAGAACTGTTGCTTTCATGAAACCTTCTTTTTTGGTGTGTTGGCACTTCACTGGCTGACCTAAAATAGCAGAAAATTCGGCATAATAATAATAACATAAAAATAATCCGATTACAGAGAGGCTAGTCTATAAATTTCTCTGTTTGTTCTATCCTTAACCAAAAAATGTTACCTTTATTTGGTGCGGTAAAGGCAATAAAAATAAGCGAAGAGAGACCATTTTCAGTAAGGCCTAGTTGCGTAATTAATTGGTTGTTTTAATGGTGTTCTTATCCAGAATTTAAATATATTTTCAGCAGAAAAAAACAATCATAAAAAGCCCCTGAAAAAAAAATTTTTGTTCGCATTTTGATCGAAAAATCGTAATTTTTCAATATTTTTAAGAAAAATTAAAGTTTTCAGTCACATTTCAGCATAGAAAACATTTTAGAAACGCTTCCTCTATTAATACTAGAAATTCGATCCTTATAAAAGGAGAGATTCCGCTGAAATTTTCTCCCCGTTCCGTTCACTGGAAAAATATGTTTCCTTCTCCACAGATGCCAAATTTTTTTTCTTGTTCGTTATTAGGTCGCACATAAGCCCCTGAGGTCATTTTTCCAGCATCAATTCGGCGTCTACCGTAGCTCGAGCGTTGATATGGCCCTCGGGGTGTCATTAATGTGCGAAGCGGTGGCGAGTGCTGTCTACCATCTTTGCCCATCCAAGTCAGCTTACAAATTTGGTAGGTATAATTCTTCGGTTGAATTCTAACGGGACTGTCAAGCAGTTTTTAAAGGGGTTTTACTTAAATTCATTGTTTTATTTTTAGGAATATTAAAAAAAGTTTAAAGGAACCGGCAAGCCAAGATTTAAATTTGTTACTTCTCGTCGCATCATTATAATTTGACTAGAGAAAGTGCCAAAATTTGCGTGATTTTTATTGCTTCATGAATTTTATGAAGATTGTGAAAATTGTAAAGATGCTTAATTTTATTTGTTTAGTATAGAAAATTAAACATGAATTGTCGTAATTAAATAGATTTATAAAAATAATTTCCACGAGGTTACAGGGACCTTTAGCTCTTTCTGAAAGGTCATCTTTTTCGATAATTTGCCGTATCCATTTGCCTTCGATTTCGTTTAAAAATGTGTTGATTTTTTGTGTTCTTTTGCCAGTAAAAGCCTAAATTTATTCGAACCACAACGCACGTTTAATAACTCTAGATTAGTGTTATTTCGATGCTTGCAAACTTGAAAGATATTTTTTCAAAAAATTTTTTTAGAGCAATCTCGATTTTTGGTTTTTACCCCTTAGAATTCGAGGGCAATTAAATTTATAGATTCCATAACCCTAATCTTCAGTAATTTAATTAAATAGCTTTAGAACCATTTGGCCCAAATTCGCGTAATCATACCGTGGGACACTAATTACGAAACATAATTGCGACACAAGTTAGTATTTCCAACGAAACACTATTTTTTAACCAAAGAATGGATAATAAGAAAAACGGCGAAAACCACGTTAAAAACTCAAAGCATGCAATTTAATCCAGTACCCTCTAGATACCCCATTCATCGTGTCGTTCTGCGTGTTGGTCATGTTGAGGTTATACGGTAGCCGACACGGCCCTCCCACCCATCGACACATCCAAGCATTAATAGCCGGTACACTGGCTGTTGATTTTTGCATGCAGGTGGGTGCTTATGTCCCTTTTACTATTCTTATTCTTTCTTTACGCGGAGAACCGCTAACTGTGTTATTTAATTTCTAATATAAACATAAAAAAAATGTTAGTTAGTTAGTGGGAAAACAGGGCAAGGCGGGATACTGTATTTTTAGCCCGGCGGGCGGTATAAAAATTAGAAAAGCAACAGGCGGTTATAACAGAAAATAAGTTAATAATTTTTTAAATGTAATTTTTAAAGCTCAACTTTTTTATTAAGCCGTTCACACATTCTAAAAATATGTTTCAAATGCCTTGGTTGTTCGGTCATCATAGATTAAGTCAATGGATTGGACGGACAGTACTGACTTGAATATTTTCGATGTTTTGTAAATGCCGTTCCATAGAGGGCCCGAGATATACGAAACAGACGTTGAATGTCGGGCTTTTTACCTGAAATTTAAAAACTGCAGTTTTTAAGAACCTTATTGAAACAGATCATTTTTGACTGAGTTCTGACAAATTAAAAAAGTGTGTTCTAAATGGTTGTGTCCTGGTGCTGTTCAATTTTTATCTATCAACGTAAAGTAGCTATCACAGGCTTCAATAAAACAGATATGCAGAACGTTAATAAGATTTTTATGTTAATAAGAAGCCTTTCCTCGTTTTTCAAAAAGCATTTAAACGTTTAAAATTATTTAAAATTCAGAAATTGACGTAATATGGGTGAAGAGTACTTGATACAACACTGCTCTGATGAACTCTTGGTATATTAGTATCTTTAATAAAATTCAAATATATTTAAAGTGGTGAAATAATCCAAAAATGCGAAGAATAAAAAGAAAAAGAAGAACAAGAAAGGAAAAGTTTCAGTTTTAACCTCAAAACTTTTTGCGTTTAGAAATAGCAATATCTTGTTCACAGCACCTCGACTATTTATCCCAGAAAAATTGGATACCAAGGAAACAGCAGGCCGCCCCCCCCCTCCCCCGATCATGAACAAGCTCCTTTCAGCCAAAAATTAATGTGTTTCAGATTTGTAGATAGTTGTCGGAGCAATATATCGTTTGATCCGGCTGATGGAAACTTGAATCAAAAAGCTCAAAAATAAACAAAATAAAATTCAGAAATTGGCTGAGCATCTACCGGGCAGCTGGCCCCTTCAAGCCGTCTTCTTCTTGGCGCTGCTTCTCGGCGTTTTGATCAAGATTTACTCCGGGAAACACGTCATGAAATGTGAGTTTCGTAAAGCAATTCTTTCAGCGATTTATCGTTAATTATTAGAAGCTTTTTTTAAAAAGAGGTTTTATGAATTACATTTTTTCTCCGATGTCCGTATTAAGATTGTTCCCAAAATTTTATTATACTATTTTTCGTGAAACACGTTTTTGAAATGTCACCTTTTAGAAATTGAGCATAAAAATTGAGTTCTAAGGAGAATTCAGTATCCTACTATATATAAAAAAATAGTGTGTGTGTGTGTGTGTGTGTGTGTGTGTGTGTGTGTGTGTGTGTGTGTGTGTGCATTTGCATGCAACTTCCGTCACCGTGTTCCAGTAGTATCTCAAGAAGGGAAGTACTTAGGGATGTGGTCGATACGTCATTAGGTGCGTAATGGGCTGGAGATGACTGCACACATATTAGATTTTACAAAATATGATGTTTTCGACATTAAAATTAAGTTTTTCATGGAAAATCGGACACCCCTCTTTGTTAGGATCAAATTAGCATGCACCGGAAGTCGCGGTAGCCTATATAGAGACGGCGAGAGCATTTTTCGTTTTTTGTCATCCGTATCCGGGAAAATTATGCAAAGCCAGGAATATCATTGGAGAAGACGGGGCCAGGGTTGAAAAGCCGCGAAGCGATTTTTCAACCCTGGTTCTACATTTTTAAAACTCAATTGAAGTCCTCCGCCAACCCCAGTTCCTGCGACGGCTGTGGCTGAATTACCGTAGCCGACTGCTACTCGGTGTGTTGGGGATCAATGTTTCGCTGGCCGGTGGGTATTTGAAAGACGATGCTTCGATCGATTGAGTGAGGATGAACAGGAAACATTGAATAATAATATTTTGGAAACATTAAATTTTCCCATTTTTCGCATAATTTAAAATCCCAATGCCTATTATGACATCAAATAATGGAAAAATTAGAAAAAACCCTATTGCAATGTGAAAATGAAACTCAATAAATTCAAACCAACTTGTAAGTTCTTATATTTTTTCAAATTGAAACATATTTTGTGTTTTTATTAAAATCGCCAGAATTTAATCTATTAAAAATTGAAAATTCGCTGCATCCGCCCGTTACAATTATAATTTTATTTCTAATATTGTGTAAATTTATGTTATTATTTTAAGCATGATAGTATTATTTTTAGCTGTCTACTTCTTTGTCCATCAATACCTACATTCAAATCAACTAATCGTCTTTTTTGCGGTGACCAATTTGCTACTTTATTTTGGCTATTACCTCGTCAACAAGGTATATTTATGAAACATTCATTTTTTTAGTGCGTGCAAAATCATTAAATTGAATCCATTTGCCATAATTTTTATTGGTATTTTTAGGTCCATATAAAAGAACGTATCAGTCGTCTTTCGGGTTTTGCCATGCTAATCTCATGCATTTTGTGGGCGGCGGCTCTCATTGCTTTTACACGCCAGGAAACCGATTGGGCGGTAAGTTTCTCGGAGCGGAATCTAGAAATTAAATCGGATTTCGGTGAATGGATATTGAAGTTAAGTGAAACATAACTTTTTTAAAAATAAATTTTTTTTTTAAATTAAAGTGAAGGCGGCAGGGGAATTGCATTCACGTTTTAGAAAATCGTGTTTCCGAAAACCACTTTTTCGAAAGTTTTGTTTTGGAAAAGTCATATTCCCTAAGGTCATTCGAAAATCAGAATTTTCCAAAATTTGCTTCTGGTTATCCATGGCAAATGACCGCAAAGGGCGTGAAATAGTAATGCAAATCTTTCGAAATCTGGGTTTTTGAAAATATGTCTTTTCGAAAAATGACTTTTCACAAAATTATTTTCAAAAAATGACCCTTGGAAATACATATAATGGCCAAGGAATATTAGGATAGGCAAATTAGCTTTCCCCTAGCTCCCCCCCCCGCTAACGCAAAAGAGCCATTCGAAGATACCGCATTCAGGGAAGTAGCGTAAGGTGGGCCCCTGGGCCCGGCCCCGCCCCCCGAAATCGGCCGGGGCCCGAAAATTTCATAAGGGGGGACCCTTATGATTTTTATTTTCTCAAAAATTTTATTTTATTTCACGTTTTTACTGCTATTTGTAGAGCTACATAGCCTTTTTTCTAAAAGTTTGCTTTTTGCCTTCCACAGTTCTTGTTAATTTTTTGAGTTTTTCGGAAAAAATTTTTCGCCCCCCGAAATTTTTTTCCGGCTACGCCCCTGACCGCATTATGTAGGGATTGCTTTCTGCTAATAGGGCCTTGGGGACCCTTTATCACTTCTTAAAGGGCACGTTCAGGGACGTTTTTTTGTAAAAAGCAAAGATTTTTGCCACGGCCGGGGGTCGAACCCGGGCCCCCCGCTCGGGAGGCGCGGATGGTTATCAGTCAGCCACAGCTACAACCTGGCGAGGGGCCGAGGGGCGCCACACGCCGCAAAGGACGGGAAATTGCCTCCCACTCCACGGGCAGGAAGTACGCGCGGTCCCTACGTCCATAGGGTGTACACGTTGGGACGGGTACACGGCCCCTCCCTCAACGTGCGCTTTAAAGGGGCTCCGAACTGCCAAATCAAAGCCCTTTTGGGAGGCCTCTTTGATTTCTGGCAAATTGCCAGCGGGCGCTGCGGGACGAGAGCCCTCGCTCTTTCGATTTTTGTGCGAAGTTGTTTTTGCCCGGTTTCGTTGTGAAAACTCTATAATTTGCGCATTCTGAGCCCATTTTTGAAATCCTCACTCAATTTTAAATAGTTTTGGTGTTTTAATCATCAAATTTGGCCCAGAAACAGCCGAGAACGTGATTTCGAGGTGACAACAGGCAATTTCAAATTTTGCGAGCTTCCCGGCCCCTGGGTGTACAGAGGCCTCCGACGTACAGGGCGCCGATTTTCGGGCAGTCACTCAATTTTTGGCATTTCGTTGCCCCTTTAAAGGTACTATGTGAGTAAAATTCGTTGTGCGAGAGAATACTGTGCGTGACGCAATTGGAAACGATTGCTCTGCCAATTATCGCCGTTTATCTTCGTTTAAGGGAAACACATTTTTTTTCTACAAAAAAGTGGGAGATAGCGAATTTATTTGGGATTTCAGGTATTACAGCTTTTTTGTACATGCAATCCTTGAAATAATTTGCTGTAGCTAATCCTTTGTGTCGGCAATAAATGGTAGTGTCGTAGAGGCCAGCCTTTTTACCAAAAAATCTTCTAAAAAATAAAAAATTAAATTCAGGTAAGCCCAGCTCTGTCTCGGGATTTAAATTCCGAATGCAGCCTCTTCGACTTTTTTGATCAACACGATATTTGGCACGTGCTGTCGGCGTTGGCGGCTGGTGGATCATTACTCGCCCTGGCCACCGTAGACGACCCAACCTCTACCGTACCCCGCGCGAATTTGGTCGTATTTTAAATTGGTTTTCTGAATTTTTATGGATTATTATCGCAAAATAACAAATAATTATTTGCCCAAAAATGGTTGAGTTGTTCCAAAAACAATTCGAAGAAAATGAGAAGTTAATGAAACATTCGACGAAAAATCGCTATTTTCATTATTTTTTCCTTTATTTTTTATTTTGATTAATTTTAATTTTGTATATTTTTGCATTGATGTACTTTTTCTTTTTTTGTAACGAAATGTTTAACCTTGTTATTTCCCTAATAATTTTAAAAACAGCTAATGTCATTTTGTCCGTCTCCGGTTAATTTTGATCATCTCTACTTGTAGATCTCATACATATGCATTCAACGTGGTAACAATAAAACCAATGCAAGATTTAACAAACAATAAAACATTCCTAATGCCGGCCCAAATTCTCTTGTTAATATCGATGGTGATCGCTGTGGTGATCGCGGAAATTGCGATAAAGGGTGAACGACGGGATCCATCTAAAAAAAAATTGGTTGAATATGAAGGAAAATGTCTGAAACATCTTAATTGTCATTTTATGGAAGGCCATCCAAAAGTATTGCAATTGAAAATCGTCAAGGTTAATTTTAGTTTCGCTATAACGTGATTATTGTTTTAATATTGTTGTTGTAAATTACATTAGTTAATCATACAGGTCTATATTATTTTAAAGTACTTCTCTCGCTGTGCATTCCAATCGCATCGTATCGACCACTGAAAGAAGACCCATTCTCCGAATTTGTCCTCCTGACCCATCATGCGGATCTTCACAAACGCGAAATGGTCGTCGCCTTGCTGAAAAAGATTTCAGGGTTCTGGTTCCTTACCGGGGGGGGGGGACACCCCCTGGCATATTGACCAAGACAACTGGCAGCTTCCCTCCCCCCCACCCCACCCCCCGATATTCCTCTCCCCCCGCTAATAAACCAGAACCCAAAAAACCACCATTAAATACCACTTTTACCATTAAATCGCCGTAAAAAATTGTGAAATATGCAAATTCATCACGATAGCGACCTACTCTCAATTTGTAGAATGTCTTCAATCGCTTTAATTAGGAAGTACTTATTGTCGCATTTTGTAAAGATTTGAAACACCATAATCCAAAACCTCAAGGATTAACTAATTTTTTTAATTTCATAGCGTTTATGTTAATGGTATGAAACAAGCTTTTTCAAGCTATTATATGTTCGGTTAAACGCATCTTTTTGAAGTATTTTAGGTCGACTTACCCGCGCGTATTCATCCAATTTATCCTCGTCGAATGCCACCACGATTGGGCTTGTTTCGTGGCCACCCGGCAATTCGAACGAATTCTGGAAAGTGGAGGGAATTGATAGGAAGAGAACTATAATTCCACAAATACGGGTCGCTGAAAATCTTCTTCGGAAGAGAGAGAGAGCAAGCAAGAGAGAGTGATAGATAGACAGATAGATAGCGAGATAGATAGAGAGAGAGAGAGAGAGAGAGAGAGAGAAAGATAGAAGATAGATAGAGATAGCTTGTAACATACCCGATAGAATCTGCGCTCTTCCTGGAGACCCATTTGGGGGAAATCAAGCTGTGCCTCGTAGGGATCGGTGATGAGAAATCGGATGAGGCATGTCTCAGACGTCTTGTTCTTTAGCGTAAAGAGGAGTTGCCCGTTCTGGAGGCCATTTCGCGAGAGGACTGAAAAGTGACAATTTTTGAAGGTATCTGGAACCCATCGGGCTCTTTTAAGGTATCTGACGTTGAGTTACGCGAGGCTACTATCTTGTACGACTAAGAGTCTTGCAACGTACAGTTGGTCTGTATCGGTGGCCGGTGTTTGGGAGCGTATTTCCGTTTGTCGGGCTGTAGTCTGTCATATCGGTAGCCGATCCGTGTTTCGATGCCCGTGCATACGGTATTCGTCTCGCTGCGCGCATCGTCATCATCGTCTGTAAGAATACATGGTATGATGCGCGTCAACATCATTCCATTCCGATCCTCCGATCCTTGAATGGCAATTCAGAACTCGCCTGCCGATCGCAGATCCCGGTAGCTTCGGCGACTAGCCCGGGAAAGTGAGCGAGCGGGACGAGCGCTGCTGAAGGATTTCTATGTTTAACAATGAAGTAAATTTAAGCGCACTTTGTGGGGGTCTGCGCCCTGCGGGCCCGTGAACGATCTGGGGGTGCCGGTTGAGCTGGTTGAACTGGTTGAGCTTGTTGAGTAGGCTGGGCAACAACCGGAAGAGGTTCTCGGATTGGAGCTGGTTGCTCGGATCGTGAAACTGGAACATAGAGAAAATCCGTGCCAGAAACGCTTCGCGGCCCTTTTCCTCACCGCCCATTCTACACCAAGTTTTGCTACTTCTATACCAGTCATCTCTCCCCACCTCGTTGAACTGTCGCATTGATTCTTGCGGGTTGCGGCAAAGAATAGGCCGGCGGTGCGTCGGGAGTCGAGCCCTGGGCAAGCTGCGCGGCCAGCGAGCTCAGATGCGCGACTTCCTGGAATTTTTTGATTTTTTAGAAATAATTATTTAGCGGGTCGCAGAGATGTCCGATTTTTACGATTTCGGTAGCTATCGAAAGCCCTCGGAAAGGCGAATCCAGACCGCTTATTCGATTACAGAAATCCGAGAATTTTTGGCCGGATTCTTGGCATGTTTCATGCAAAAGGGACACGTTTTTCCCAAAAACTGAATTTAATCGGCGAGGAGCTTTTTAAAATCGAAAAGCACATGTTTTCTCAGCTCGTTGATGGCTTTCGATAGATCCCTGAATCGCAAAAATCGGACATGACTGCGGCCCGCTGAAAGGGTTTTTTAGTAAACCCTGTAAAACCTTCAAACACAAAAATTACTTTGCATACCTCTACAATTTGCTGTGAAATGGCCTGCGTATCCAGGACGGCCAACAACTCATCAACCTCTGCTGCTGAAGCTCTCTCCCATCTGTCAGCCTCCGAGTTGTAGATCTGGAAATATTGGAAGTGTTAAAATGCTGAGTCAACTAAGTCAAAAATACTGAATTCTTGTACAAACTGAATTGAAACATCAAATTGCAAAAAACTTATGATGCCCCTTACCGCACGCCGAAGCTCGAGATCTTCGAGCAGTCTGCCGGTTTCTTGAAAGAAAGTCAGGAGCCGCCCTTTGAACGCCTCGATATCGTCGGCTTTGAGTTTTTTCTGAGATATGCATTTATTGTTTTTATTTTTTTGGACTTGGTAATAACTTAACATTATTTAACGCTTACGAGTGCCTGCAGCGGGCTGTCGTGGTACAAATTGTCGCAAGGCAGATGCGTCCGATAGCAGTTGTCGCAAATCAGATTGTTCCGAAGCTGAAACATTTTATGACATAAGCGCGCACAAACGCCTAACGCTTTTTATTTATTTTTATTTTTATTTATATATCTATGTTTATATGTATAACTATATTTATATTTCTAAAAAAGCTATTTATTTTTTCTCGCTGACCTGCTCAAAATCGAAGGGGGTTTGCCGACGACATTGGCGCAGATTTTGAAAGGGTCGATCCGCCGCACACTCTTTACAGTAGAATAATGGCGGCATTCAGGGCTGAAATTACAAAAGAATTCATTGAAATAAATACAGTAATTAAATGTAGCCGAAGCTTTATTTCTTAAAAACATGATGATAGAAAATTTCAAATCTTTTACATTTTTAAAAGTTTTTAAGCTTACTTTTACACTTAAAATCGACTTAAATTTTCCTAAAAACACTATTAAAATATTTAGAAGCACGCTAATAGCCATTTCTCGACCAATCCCCCCGATAATGTAAAAGAACCTACCATTCTAAAAATGCTGCAATGAGAAAAAAATGTTTCAAAAGTAGGCCAGCGCGGTGGCTTATCCAAATACCTAATTCATCCTCGCCTCGTGTCGCAGCTTATTATTTTTTCGCTTTCAAACAAAACATACCCTGAAATCGTAAAAAATCGCGTAAGGTGGGGCTTGGCGGGGGTGAGCCTGGCACTTTTTTGAGACATCGGCGTTTTTGGTGGCGGATAGATAAGAGCCGGAGAAGCTGTGATGCGTCAGCACTCTAAAGTTAAAGCCCAACGGGAAACCTCTTTTTTTCCCCTCTCTCTTTTCCTCTCAAACTCTCTCACTCTCTCACTCTCTCGCTCTCTCACTGTTTCCCAAGCTCTCCCTCGCTTTATCGCTCTCTCACTCTCGCTATCCCTCTCTCCCTCTCCATCTCTCTCACTCTCTCACTCACTTTAACAGCCAGTTTCCGAGAAAATCCGCTTTTGCTCAGCTTCCCTCCCGGTTCGGGGCCCTCAAGCGGAACGCCACAAAATGCGTAATTTGCATGGAAGCGGAGGGCGGAGTGGAGGGGACTGATGAGTGTTTGTATTTGACAAATAGGGAGAGAGAGAGAGAGAGAGAGTGAGAGAGTGAGAGAGAGCGACTAGTGTTTACTTACAATATCGCATGCAAATCCGGGGCGAGATGTGACAATCAGCACTCACACCCCGGCTGTCATTAGGTATCTGTCGTAGTTTAACGGGGCGTCAAGGTGAGGGATTTTACCAATACGGGCCATTTCACGCGCAAAAATGTAGCTAAAGTTTACAACGTGCAAGATTGATCTTTGGAGTTTTGGATTCTTGCGCTACCTTCAACGAATTGCAGTTAATCATCCATTTTCGAACTGCTTATCCCATGAAACATTGCGGCTCGATTCCCAGGGGGGATGGCTAATTTTCCAATCCAAAAGGCCCGTATCTTGGCCGTCCAGTGTCCAATTTCGATGGTCTCAACATCGATCGATATCTACTCATCGAGAGCTACCGATTGCTGGTATAGGTACTGCAAGGAAATTAATGTATGCAGTTGCTAACTAGCTCAAAGGTTTTTGTGTGATTTTGCAAAGCTTCCCGGACCCGAATCTTCTTGATTTTGACGGCCCAGGAGCGTCCAGCCGCGAGAAACGGCCCAGGCTACAAACTACAAAATGAAATATCGCTTTTGCAGGATAGAGTTATCTATGATTTTAGCCAGCCTTCTAGATTCTCGGCGACAGGGTCGGAAAAACTGATTTTCCGAAAACATTTTTTTGCGCAGGCATTTGGGCTTTCTCGAACCGAAATAAATTTGTCGGAACTTTTAGGCAGTCTGCTTTTCGTTTTTCACAACTAACAACTAAATTCGGTCCGCGAAGACAAACTTAGACTTCTTAGACTCTTTAAAATACGAAATTCCCGGTTAAAGCTCTCCCTCCGGTGATTTTTCAAATTTCCGTGTTCCAAATACCCACCTCCCCCTCCGGCCAAGAACGTTTTGGCCCTAAGCGATCAGCGCTTCGGGCCCGCCAAAAATAAGCGGCTTATCCGGCGGTCCGGGGAAGGGCGCGTGGCGCGCGATTTTCGCGCTGCCCCCCGCGCCCCGAAACAATGCGAATTGCAACGAATTACGGGGCGAGGGAGCTGAACCGCCGCTTTGAAGGCCCCGAGGGGGGCTATTTTTGAAGAGCCAAAGCAGAAGCGCCGTCCTCCTTGGTGATGTTTGACGTTCGTCTGTTTGCATGGATTATGAGGGGGGCGAGACTACGGTTAGCAGCCGGCCGACTGACACTTTGGACCGGGGAAGAAAAACTGTAAGAAAAAGGCGCAAATGAAAACCTGTTTTGGTACTGGGCTGATAGCGGGGGGGGGGGGATTTAAGCTAGGGGAAGCCAATTTTTTTCTAGAAATTCGCAAGGCCCTATCGCAAACCAAAAACCATTTTTACAGCATTTTACACAGTTTTTATAGAAGAACCTCAAAAAAAAAGCAAAAATTGTCGAAATTCTGCTGGGTTTTCTCATTTGCTTTGAAAATCCACCCCAGTCGGGCCGCCCAAAAAAGCGCAAAAACGCAGAATTTGTGTTTTTTTTTTTACAAAACTCCTTTTTCCTTTTTTTAAAAAAAAAATTCTTTTTCATAGGAAATGCATCAGCTTCTGAAAAAAAGCTTTAAAAAGCTTCAGAAGTTCCAAAATGGGGTCTGGGTTGTTTTGGGTTTGGGGTTTCTGAACTGCTTTTCCGAGGCTCCTAAATCGTGAAAATCTATCTCACGATACCTACTCTTCGAAATCCTGCGACATTTACCTCCCACCAGATACCATGCACCCCTCCATGAAAAATGTTTCAAAACACTCCATTGTTGTCTGGGCAAATTCCTTTTGAATTTAGTGAGCGGGAATTGCATGCAAGTTTTTTTACTTTATAAAAAAAGAATGAAACATTTTAATTTCCGAAGATTGTATTTTTCAGATCCCTCACTTCGCTTCCCTCACACGAGATTTTGGTGATTTTCTGGGGGGCGCGGCCCGGAAAATCTGGAGGTGCTTCAGGTCTCTCTCTCTCACTCGCTCTCTCTCCCCCTCTCTCTCTCGCTCTCTCTCTCGCCAAGCAGGCCCCTCGCTGCTATTTGTCCCAAAAAAGCGGTCGAGTCCCAAATCGGGACGTGTCTGTGTGACAGGGCCGGGAAAAGTCCCTTCTAGGGGGGCTTTAGGGGTCCCTTTGTTTTTGCGCACATTTTAGGGGGCGCGAGGGGCGGATGCGGAAGGAACGGATGATGTCTATTGACGAGGGAGAGATAGAGGGGATGAGAGACAGCGAGAGAGACAGCCGAGTAAGAGAGAGAGTGAGAGAGTGGGAGTGAGAGAGAGAAGGAGAGAGAGAAAGAGAGAGGGAGAGAGAGAGAGCGATTATAGATTTCCAGCGGCCAACAGTCGCTTCCGATTTCCACGATTTTGGTAGTATCGAAAGTTCTCGAAACGGTTAACCAAAATCTACTCTCCAATTTTCAAAATTCGCCCAAATTCTAAAAAAAATCGTAATTTACCAAGATTTTTGATATTTTTTAAAAAATCGGAAGTAATCTGAGCTTTAAATTAAGCGATTTTAGCTTGGGGCTTATTAGTTGCTACACCATCGAAATTGCCGGGATGAACGGCGAAGCATAGGATTTTTGCGTTTCAAAACTTTATTGAAACGGCTTTTTCAAGAATCGTCGATAGGTGCTAACAGTGTTCCGATACGATACTCTTCACGGTTTCAGACCGTCTGTAGAGCTCTTATTCTTGGCTGGCATTTTTTTTAGTTTCCCACGCTTCGTCGAAGGCCTGGCCCAGGCCTTTTTGGGGCATTCCGGGAACTGAAAAAGCGGATGCGGAAGGAATGGACAGATGTCATCACATACAAGGGTAGAGAGAGCGAGAGAGACAGAGAGAGTGAGAGAGAGAGAGAGATAAACACTGTAGTCCTAGTGTCTGTCGATAGGTGTCGCGCGGAATGGAAGGCCCTCAGGCCAAATGGGACACTCGAAGCCTGCCCCCCACATGAGAACGCAACACGGGACGGAATTTTTGAAAATTAGCGAACACAGGCAGACTAACCGAGATTTTTTGGGAATTTTGGGGCTCAAGGCGAGCTAGCAGAAATCTTCAAGGAAAGCTGAACGCATGATTACCAGATTTTGCGTGTCAAGGCAGCAGCGATGCTTTGCAAGATACATTATAAGTTTTTCGAGGTCAAAAGCAGGCTAGCAGAGATCATTTAATTACCGGACCATTTAATTAATTAATTGGCATTTATTTAGCTTGTAATTAGAATTAAAACACGTCTTTTAATTATGGGATTTGCGCCTTGCAGGCTAGCAGAGGTTCTTTGCGGATGAAGTCTATAGACTTTTCGCCAGGCGACCGGACAAGCTAGCGGCGGTTCTTTGCCGACGCAAAAATTTTTAAAAATTTTTTGCCCTTTAAAATTATCTATTTTTATCCAGGGCAACCATAGCAGAGATTGTTTGAGGCATCACGGAAGTTAGCAGAGATTTTTTGAGAGTTCTCGAAAGGGATTGTGATGCCGATCTCAGATTCGACAAAGGGCTAGCCAACAGAAATTCTTTGCAAAATCTTATGGGAATATTTTGGAGATATAAAGAATTTATATAAATTTATTTAAATTATAAAGAATATGTCTTTATGTGTGAGACTTTATGCGTGGAAACATAGTTTTGAGACTTTACAACTGTGAATCCGTGATTTTATGGCATACTTTTCAATAACTACGACACGACCTCACACCCCCCCCCCCGCTAACAGTCCAGTACCAGTTATTCTAGCTGCCGGCAAGCTTGCAGGGGTCCTTGAGGATCTATTTTTACTTAGCTTTAGCCTAGTGGCTAACGATTTCGACAGCAAAACGTGGGGTCGAGGGTTCGATCCCTGCCGAGGTGAAAATTTTGCTTTTTGAGAATTCGTGATTTCTAGGTGTAGGCAGGCTAGCAGCGATTCTTCAGGAATTCCGACACGGTCCCTGAAGTCCCCAGGGTCTTCAGGGGTGCTTGAAAAAATGCTTGGGGCTGCGCGGGCGGCGGGGGCATATTGTTTGATTTTGGAGGGATTTCCGGGGGGTGTTTGATATCAGAAAATCACTCTCTATCTCTCTGTCTCTCTCGCTCTCTCGCTCTCTCCCCTCCCCAAGGTGCTTCAGATTCAATCTTCCGCTTCCCGGATCCGCATCCCGCCCCCTTCAAGAAGCACTGATTGTTTGTCTGTCTGTCTGTCTGTCTCTGCCTCTCTCTCTCCTCTCTCTCTCTCTGTCTGTCTATTTGTCCTTTGTCCTCCCCCTTCCCATCATCAGCCCAATTCCTTCCCTGCGCGGTTCCGTTCCCCCCATTCCGCGCGGCTTTCTAAAGCACACCCCCAACTACCGTAACCCTCTCCCCCATGGAGTGCTCCAGGGCATTTCGTTTTCGAGGCCGGTTTTCGTGTAAAGTATGCCTATACCTCGAGATACCTTTTTGAGCTTAACCTTACCAGTTGAAGCTGGTGGTATTCCTAAAGAACGTCTGCTAGCCTACCCTTACAGGCCAGTATTCAGAAAGCGTTTCGTGACGTCGTACTGGACTATTAGCGGGGGAAGCAATTTTTCCCATTGATCCTGTAAGGCCTTGTAACGAAATATAACAACAATTTTTATAGGATTTCACACCGTTTCTAGACACATAAAATCCTAAAGAAAATTATAAAAATTTGCTTAAAATTTTTGCTTTCAAAAACTTTAGCTTTTTACAGCTTTTTAGCGATCAAAAACTGTTAAATACACGATAAAAATACAAATAGGTCAACCAAAAATTAGTTTACGCCTGCGAAACCCCACCACCCCCCCCTCCCCCACTAACAGTCCAGTACTCGCGTACTCGTGGCACTTGAACACAATATTTTTACAGCTATCTTGGTGATTTTACTAATGGTTTAAAGCAGTCTTTTTTTTCTTTGACGGTTATTAGTTTTTCTACCGTACCCCCGTATACTTCCAGGAATCTAAAAATTTTCTCTGCTAGGTTGTCCGTCCTGAGTTTTTGCAGCTTGAAACGAATCGTAATAACCCCGTCTTGCCGCTGATATAAAAAAAAAATACGAGAACCCTAAAATTTTTATGAAGAAGTTTCGAAAACCCCCACGCTTGTGTCCTGATTTTTCATGCAAATCAGTGTTTCATCGGGGCGCTTCCTCAATTCGCGTGACTCACGATAATTCAGCGACAATGTGAAAACAGCTCTGTTCCTACAATGTGAAAACTCATATTTTTTGCCAAGACGAATGCGTTACCTTCATCGGGCCTTAAGTCGGCGGCCCGGTCGTTTCCTCAAGAATATCTGCTAGCCTGTCCATTAATAGCCTTATCTTATCAGCACCCCTTGTCATAAACTTTTTTTGATGAACCCTTTTAATTTCAATTTTATGGGCAAGGCGTGCTGGGTTTGGTACTTATGGATACGCCATGGATTTTGCCGCATCGCGACACGCAACGCGCACCACCCTTGACCCTCGTCAACGGATTCTAATCGGTTACGCCATGGAAACAAAGGCCTGCGCGTTGCGGGTCGCGTTTCGCGGACTCCGCAAAATCCATCGGCGAAATTATCAGCACCAAATCCATAGCCTTGCCCGTACCTCTAAATGAAAAATTTAGTTTGTCAATAAATGTTTTGAGTAAAAATGTTTTAATTTTTGAGGGTTCGATGACAATTCGTTTATTATGTTTGCAAAAACCATTTTTTAAATGTTGCTACCACCGTCGTTAAAATTTGCCAATATTTTAGCTGACTATGGCTATACAAGAATTAAGAAGCCACCGAGCCAATCTATGGCTTGAAAATTTGAAACATTTTTTCAACATGGATTTGTCCGGGATTTTTTTCGTGTTCAACAGTCGCCGGTTTCGCAATGATTTCAAATCTACAACCACGACCTTGCAAGGATTTTGCAGTAGCTCTTTAAGCTTTTTGTAACTGGGCTATTAGCGGGGGGGGGGTAGCAGGCCGGAGCCAGATTTTCCCAGTTATCCTTCACGGCCGCACACGGAATTTCTAGGTAGTTTTGTAGTTTTTTTACGAAGTTTGCAGTATTAAAATCTCATAAAAATGATCACCTTTTTGAAAAAATTGACGTTTGGATTCAAAAATGTATGCAAAATAGCCAAAAAAGGCCTAAATTTCCGAAATTTCAAATTTTTGGAATATTTGCATCATTTTCTAACCATAAAAACTAGTAAAAACCCGATAAAAATATAATATGGATTATCAACAGGTGCTCGGGAAAAAAATAGCTCATCCGGCTAAAAATCCCCCCCCCCCGCTAAAGGACCAGTACCCCTTTTTTGATCAAAAGGTTCGACCCCGAAAATACAAATTTAGGCTTTCTATCCCCTTGAAGCGTGGAACCCCAATGTTTCAGGCGGACCTATTAGTGTTGGTTTAAAGTGTCGCGCGCGCGCGCTCTCTCTCTCTCTCTCTCTCTCTCTCTCTCTCTCTCTCTCTCTCTCTCTCTCTCTCTCTCTCTCTCTCTCTCTCTCTCTCTCTTCTGCTGATATTTGTATTTGATGTGCGTGCAGGGAGGGGTTGGCCCCCTCCTCCAGGGCGTCCGTTCCCCCCATCACATCTGACATCCCCTCCCTCGCCCTCTTTTCCCTTTGAAGCCTCAGGGCACTTTCTACAGATGAGGAGATGGACAGACAGACAGACACATAAACACACACACACACAGACAGAGAGACACACAGCAACGTTCAAGCCTTCCGAACACCCCCCGCCACACCCTTTACGATGGACTTGAGAGTGGGATTTTTACGGATTTTAAAGGGGGTATGACAACTACCGTATCCCCAAAAGATCGCGATATGCACTACCGTATTCCCGAGGAACCTCTGCAAGTTTGCGCCTCTCTCTATATCTCACTCTGACTGACTGTCTCGCTATCTCTCTCTCGCTCTCTCTCGCTCTCTCTCTCTCTCTCTCTCTCTCTCTCTCGCTCGCTCTCTGTCTCTATCTTTCTAGTGCTATTGGTGCGCAATCAACATCATAAGAATAAGGTAATTTAGGCGGCTTTGGAATTTTAAAGGAAGCGTGACAGCTACGTCTTATCCCCAAATACCTCTGCCAGCTTGCCAGTTCATATGTTTCGCTGAATTTTATTACCTTGAAATCCTGGTGTACCCAAGATGCATGTATGCAACGCACTTTCGATGGCGCCTCCGGACTTCCCGAAGAATCTCTGCTAGTTTGCATGTTTTGAACATGTGTGTACCGTGATTCGCAAGTATCATGGTAATCCCGAAGTTCGATTGATTTTTAAGGGAACTGGGATTGACACTTGCGCTTGTTATAATAATCTTTGCTAGCTTGCCTCAAGCGTCAGTTTGACAATGACCGACCAGCACCCGGCCCGGCCCACCGTAATCCTGCGCATGTTCTTTACCTTTACCTTTTAAAGGAAGCGTGATAGCTGCTAGCATCTTTCGTAGAAAAATCGCTGGCCTGTTAAATCTTGTTATGCTAATTTGATTGAAGTTCTTGACGCTTCAGCTTCAAAAAAGACGAATGAAACAGTTAATTTGAAAATTAGCAGTGATCGGCTTTGTTCCCTCTCTAGAGCGTGCCCTCTCGTCATTCTCTGCAACGCACTTCCGGTTAGCTCTTTGCCAATCGTCGATAAGCCCTGTACCTTCTTCCTGATCCTTTAATCCTGGACCCTGGACGTTGTGCGAGTTTCCTAAAAAATTCTGGCTTGCCTGCCAGCCATTCGTTCGGCCGGTAGTGGAATTTTCAATCCGTCTCTGAACTGGACATTCGTTTCTTCCCCGACAACGCAGCTTGCAATTTTTTTTGGAACATATGATTTTTCAAATTTTCGTCCACAACTGGAACCAGCGACATAATTTCCATGGATTAAATCCCCCGAGTTTTCGCGAAGGGACGAGATTTAGTGAAGCACATTCATTTTAAGGCAGTCTTCAGCGCTTAAAGAAAAATATGTTTCCTCAAATTTCAATGTTAAACTTGAAACACCTCAGCATTCAGAGCCATATCTATAACTTTTTAATTTTTAAATTATTGATTTTAATTTCACTGTACCAACAATAAATATGCTAAAATAACTAAGAGGAAAAACTGCAGTATCAACGGCAAAGACAACTTAATTAATCGTGAGACTATCGGCAGCATTAATTTGTCTTAAAACACATTTTGCGAACTCATTTCTGTTTTATTTGGGCTTTTTCATACGGCTTTAAATAACTGTAATTTAAATGTAATAAGACGGAATTTGTAATGGTTTCCCATGAACAAAAATGGTCTAAATTTTTTAATTACTGCTAAACGAATACCCGATACTCATTGGTATCGGGTGTTCGCACGTGACCGGGATTTTTCATGAAACACATTTTTTCAAAATAATTTAGACTTTTTTCTTGTCTTTTGTTTTTCTTTTCTTTCTTTTTTGCTTTTTCCGGTAATTTTAAACATTATTAAATCTTATTTTCTAGCGCACAGTAGCGGCATTTTTACCGCAAAATCGATAAGCCAGAAAACCCCGGTGGAAATGAGGCTGCTGTGCATCGGGCTGGTCGCCCTTGCCTTGGCTGTTGGCGCAAAGGTAAGGAAAAATTTATTTTTATTTTCTTCTTGGTTATTAATCAATTTATTTTTATTATTTATATACTTGATACTCGCTACAATATTCATCCGGTGCTCGCTCACCACTGATTCAGGGCTGGAACACACTTTTTTTCGTCCCAAATCTGGAATTTTACTATGGATCCAGGACGTTTATGCATTGTTTTTAGCCATTCCTGAGCATAAGAAAACTTTATAGACGCGGATATTTCTTAAAAATTAAGTGGAAAATCGGAAAAATCCATTTTTCCGGCCAGAAATGAAGAAAAAATGAAATTTTCGTACTTTTTCGAACTTTTTAATAGTTTTTGGATTGTAAATAGCGCTTAAAAATGACAATTATATAAAGAAATCATAAAATAACACTTATATCCATTACCTCCAGCGACCCGAAAATTCCCAAGATAACTAATTTGATGTTTCAATCCCGTCTGACACGCTCGAAAAGTAATAATCATCGTTGGCGCATTAGCGGCTATGTATAAACGGTTCCGACGTTTTTTGCAGCTTCTTTTAACTGCCATTAATGCGAAAAATCTAATTATAACGAATAAAAAATAATATAAAAAAGAATTGTTGATATTTTTATGGAACAATTCGAAACGACTTTATTTCCAGGACGCCTCGGCGGAAAAGACGGTCACTGACAAGGTGACGGAAGCCCCTTCAACCACTACAGTAATCCCGGAAGCTACGGAGGGAACTACGGTAGGTTTTTATCAACCTAAACTAATAAAAATAGTTCCTGAAAAAAAGAAGAAAGGAGGTTCTCTTGCCCTGGAAAAAAGGAGGTTTCAGAAATCGGCCTTTTCGGAGATTCCATAAAAATCTGGATGAGCTAAACAGAAGAGCTAGTAGTTTACTTCGAAGTATTTGGAGAATGTTTTAATTGGTTGCTTTCAAAATGTCGAAATTCGAGTTTACTTAGTTTTAAATAAATAGAATAGTAGTATAAGTTTAAAAAATAATCTAAGTTTTACACGAAAATTTTACCCTAGAAACCCCGATAGTCTAAACTGACAAGGAGACGTTTTTGAGTGTCGTCGGGACTTTGGCACGGGACCAAGCATATCTTGTGCTGAATTGAATAGTTAACGTTTTGCGAAAGCAATTTCTGAAGTTATGAACGATTTAAACCTCAAAACAGCCCAAAATCGGCTACTTTCGATAGTCATAAAAGGCTTCGGAATAGGTTTTAGACAAAAGCAGATAATGCATCTTGTTCAGAAAAAATTCTCTATAAAATGTACCATCTTTTCCAAAATCATTGAGAAGTTGGAAAATTTGATAAATTGGGAGGTCCATAATTTTACAAAAATTTTCAAAATTCCAGCATTTTTGAGTTAAGTAGCTTATTTTATAGAGAATTTTTTTCTGAACAAGATGTATATCAAGTTTTGCTAAACCTATTCCGAAGCCTTTAAAATTCGCACAAGATAGGCTTGGTCCCGTACCAAAGTCCCGACGACACTCAAAAACGTCTCCTTGTGAGTTCTCTTTGCTGGGCGATACGCATTAATAAAGTTTATTTTTCCATTTTTGGGAGAGAAATTGAAACACAATTCTTAGCCGGAAAGCGGCTAAAATTTTTAGGACGACCTTGTCCCATATTTTTTGGGAAAAAATGTTTTAAAAGAAGAGATTGCTGGGCATTTCTCAAAACCTACAATCCAACGCGATTTTTCGACACTTTGATACCTAAATGATCGAGAGAATGAAAAATAATCCTTAGTTGCGGATAAAATCATGCTTATTTATTTTTATTATCATTCCTAATTTTGATACAAGTTTCATAAAGCTAGCTAATTTTCAAGAAAATCGGGGGTTTCATGTAAAACCAGTATGACAGCGCAAAACAATTAAATACTAGCATGGTTAATTTGAAGGTTTGAAAATCTTGGTTCTTTATGATTATTGATTTGTGATTTGTTTTTACTTATTATTTGCTTTATTTTCTATTAAATTTTATCTAGAATTTTCTTGGAAATCGGATGTTTCATAAAAAATGGCCGGAAAGATGCCTTTTCTAAAAATAATTTGGTTTTTGGGTAGTCTAGAGTTGTATCATTTCATCTTTTGCAGTCGGAAACCGCGAAATTTATTATGTTTTTAGACAAATCTTTGTACTATTTAATCATTGTTATTATTATCATTTATTTTTCCAAAAGGAATAATCCAGAATTTTCTTGAAAATTGGACGTTTCACGAAAAATAGTACAGAAACCGGTTTTCAAAAAAACATTTTATGGCTCGTTGTATGGTACCAAATGTCAACTTTTTGAGGCGGAAACCGCGAAATCGACGGAAGCGCCAGTAGTGGATGGAGGAGAAGCCGAGGCCACTACAGCTGACAATTCTAAAGGAGATGAGAAGGCACTGAAGAAGCTGTCGCGAGCCAAGCGACAGTGCTGTTTTGCCGCCCAGAATAACTGCTGCGCCCCGCAGAGCAATCAGTGCAATTGTCAGGCGCTGAATTAATTAAAAAAAAAAAAAATTAATTTTAATTATTAGAAATTACATTAAATTCACTTTGGTAATGAAATGTAATTAAACTCGATAACGAGAAGTTGGGGGAAAGTTCATTTTAATGATTATCAACTACATTACGTTAATTTTAATAATCATCCTTCAAATGATTTAAATTAAAGTTATAAGGAGACGTTAAAAAATGAATTCATTACGTAAAGGAAGTTAGTCATTTAAAGGTACCCGGAAGGATAATCAATCCCTATTTAATTTAATTCCGCCTTTTAAGCGTATTGAAATCCCGCCCGCAAGCCAAACCCAGCGATATATTCTTACTAGTAAGGGCGTCCACCAATAACAGATTAATTTCAGTGCCAGTCAAGCGTTTGAATTATTTTCAAAACATATTTCTCTAAGAAGCTAAATCGTCGAATAGCTCCATGTAGCAAAATTGTATGTTTCAGGTGAAAAAATCTCAACAGCGCGGCGGGGCGGTTCATCTTCCGGGGCCCTTGGGCCCAATCAGCTTTGGGCGTTTACCTTGGTATTTGTTTTTTTTCAAATGCCAAAGCCCAATTATCCGCTTTCAAATTCAGAAAAAGAAACCTTTTCAAACGGAAAAAACTCGAAACGGAAACCGAATTTGGAAGGTGAATTTTCTTTGAGGTTTTTTATTAAATTTTCGTCTTTTAAAATGGAAAAATCGTTTTTTGAAAAATTTTTTTTTTAAAGCCCAAATTGGTTAGTTTTGAAACAAAAAAACCCGGAAACTTGAAAAAATCTATTAAATTCCATAGCGGCATTTTTGAGTCGCCTTTTGGGATCGTGGTTAAAAACCATATATAACATACGCTGAAAACTTAATAGAATCATGTTTGAACGACTTACGGCAAGGTCAGGCAGTCCCGGAAAGACCATTCCCTTCGCCGGATTTGATGATTTTTCCCCCCTTCCACCTTTTCAGGTCTCCTGCCTGACCGCCATTCCTCATGTCGGGCCCCCACGGGTGTGTAGTCAAATTAATCCATGAGGCCCGTCTTTTCGAGAACCAAAAAGCAAGTGGGTGGCTAGCAGAGTTCCGGGCTTTGTTTTTTTCGGCAAACCGGGGGTGGCAGACGCTAACAAAATATTTCCAAAATGCTGGGAAAGCATTTTAGGGCTATAGTTTGTCCCAAGGCGGGTTTAGCACACCTCGGCAAAGAAATCTGTGAACAACCGGCGATCACAGAGTCTTTGGGGGTTCCAAAAGATCAGCCGGAATGTTAATTTTTAAAATAAGAAGTTTCCCCCAAACAGGTTTTTGAAGGGCTTCACTTTGAAACAACCAAAAAAATTTCAGGGGTTTGACCTTTTGGTTTCAAAAGAGGAACGCAAGAAAACCCGTGGTCTGAAAAAGCTTTTTGGGGATAGTGTTTGAAACAAAAGTTCCTTTTGATAATTTTGATTATAATGGACCGAAAGATCTCAAAACGAGTGAGGCCAAAAAAATTTTGAAATTGCAAAAAAAATCCTGGAAAAAAACAAAATAACAAAAAATTTTGTTAAAGAACTTCGGTTTGCAATAAACGGAAGCCGTCACCGTCCAGGCCCCGCAAATGGCCCAATTACGCCCGCCAGCCGCAATGGCAGCAGGTGGCGTGTAACGTGCGTACGTAACGTTTCCTGTACGAAGATAGATATCATTTGGGCGGCTCGATCCTTCAATTTCCAAAAGGTAACGGGAAAGGAAGAAAAAGTATACGCCGGCCGTAGGGGCCAACGTAATATAGTAAAAATTAACGAATAGTTATCGACAATGTCAAGGGCATCAGAAAGGGTACAAGCATCGTATATTTTTGGTGCGTAGCGATTTCAAAAAATTGTTTAATTTTGGTGATTTTTTCTTTAAGTTTGCGCCTTTATATCCCATTAAATTTTAAATCCCTTTCCGTTTTTCTTATTTTTAGTCTGGCCTCAGGTTCGCCCGTTAACCAAACAAATACATCTATGGAACATTTTTCATAGTTTGAAAAATTAAAAGAAACACTAAAAATAAAAAAATGCAAAAAAAAAAACACGATCACAGGAACTTTTGGTCTTTCATCCACCTTTATTGAAAAAATGTATCTTTTGACGAAAGTTATATTTTACGTCCGTCCGTCTTGTTTTTCAGGAATTTTTTTTCAAATCAGCAAAATAAATATATTTCTTCTAATATTTGATTTTTTAATTGCTTACTATCATTCAAAAAAGTAAAATGATAAATATTAAATTTGAAAAATTCATTCATATTCATTGAAAAAATTCATAGAAAAAAGTGACTTGAAAAACTAGAAAGAAATGAAAACTGTTTAAATGTACCAATATCCATCAAAATAAAATTAAAAATAATGCTTCATCATCGCAAAGTAACAATTCAGAAAGTTAATGCTCTATGGCGAAACGTATGAAAATTAAGGTTTCATGGACACTTGAATTCAAAAATTTTATGGCCAGGGTAATCATGTGCAGCCCTCAATTCCTAATATTTCCAAACATTTCATTTTATTATTATCGTTCAATTCAATCCAATTAAACTTCTTTTCAGGCCCCACAACAGCAATGCGCCCAGCAATGCATGCCCGCCTGCCAGCCGCAATGTGTCCAACAGCGGCTAACGCGGTACCGGTGTATCAGTCCGAGTACCATATCATAATTTTGAAATTTGCGGTATCTTAAATTATCGTAGCGTGGCGTAGGGCATATTATCCTGTCGTCTTATAACGTAGCAGAGCCCGGCGTGCGGTCACTACCCATTACAGCGTGGTGTAGCATGTCGTAGCTTGGCGGAGCGTATCGTAACGTATCGGACGGAGTCTAACGTACCGGCGTGTAGCCATAGCCACTGTGTAGGGTGCAGCGTAGCTTAGGTGGCACGAAGAACATGACCAATCGGGTTTGCGTATCAACGTGGAGCAACAGTCAGAGCGTAGCGTAACGTAGTGTGGTGAGTCCCAGCGCAAGGAAGCATATTGTAACGTAGCTTGGCATCGTACGACGTGGGGTAAGTTAGAGCATTATAGCGCATAGTAACGTAGCAGAGCGTAGTATGATTTTTTGTTTTATTGAAAACGCGGGATTTACGAACAATTAAGCCCCTGGCCGATTCATAAACCCGCAAAACCCATGAAACATTGGTTTTTAAAACTATAAATGGAATAGAAATTTTTCTAGTAAAGAAGCAGGGTTGAAAAACCGCTTCGCGGCTTTTCAACCCTGGCCCCGTCTAGGATCTCTGAAACTTTGCATAATTCTTGCCGCAAATCCGAGCACCAAAAAATGAAAATTACGCCCTCCTTTCCGTTTTATAAGCCACCGCCACTTCCGGCGTATGCTAATTTCTGCCTAACAAAGAGGAAAGCCAAGATTTTTACAAAAACCTAATTTTAATAGCGAAAATAGCAATTTTTCAAAGATTTTATGTGTGTGCAGTCGATTCCAGCCCCTCCTTTACCCTATGACGTTTCTTCCCTACCGAAAAAATGCTTCTCTGAGGCTGTAGCTGTGGAACATCCAAACGGAAGTGCATGCAAATATACACACACACACACAGACACTATTTTTTTATATATAGTAGAATATAGTAGGATGTAGTAAATAATTAAATAATTGTTGAAGTGTTTGTTAAAAACTGGCGTCATCCGTGGAGATTAAAATCTTAATGTTTTAAATACGTTTAATTCGTCCTTTTTAGGCTTGCGCCCCGGCCTGCCAGCCAATGTGCCAGCCGACGTGCGTGAACCAGCAGCAGCAACAGCTCATCATCGTCCAGGTATTTTTGGTTTTACTTAAAACGAATTTTCTCTTGTAAGTACAGTGCGCGTGGAATACGTTTACAATTGGCCCTATTTATATATGGAAAACACACTGAAAATCGAAGGCCTGAATTGAAATGCTCATGTTTCAAAAAACCCATCTACACACTTTTAATTTCAGTTGTGAATACAAGCGATTCGGTAATGCCAAAAAATTAATTTTAAGACTTTAAATTTTATTATTTTATTAACTTTTCAACGCAATTGATTTTGTTTGTGTTAAATTTTAGTGGTAACTATTTTTACGTAATTTTTATCTTGAAAGCATTAATCGTAAATTTATAAGCTTTTATTAAATTACTGTTCCGAAAAATTAGCTCTTTTTTATTATTTTTTTGTTCATAATCGAAGGCCCCGGGGGGATTGAAAGACCATTTTCACACCGTTATTTCGGGCTCGATTTTTTCTAACAGTCATTACGGAACCCAAAAATCATATTAAACCCTCATTTAATTTAATAGATAAAATAAATTAATTCTCATTTTTTTAAGCAACAACCCCAGCAGCAGCAGTGTGCCCCGTCCTGCATGCCCGCCTGTCTGCCCCAGTGCACCAGCGTCAGTTTTTTTCATATAATTTAATATCAATAATGCAAGACTTAATTTCACGGCTAAACATGAATTTAAAATCATCATTTTTAAGCACCTGGTTGAATAAAATTATTAAGCATGCCACTTGAAATTTATATTTGCAATTTTTGAAACATGATGAGAAAAAATAACTTCAGTGAATTATTATTATCTGATTTTTTTTTAATAAATGAAACGTGTATTAAACCTAACCGTTAAAAACCCTATTTTAAATTTTTTGAAACATTTTTCCAAAAAAAAAAATTTCAGGGCTGCAACTCGAACAACTGCAACAACAACAACGACCAGCAGATTATCATCGTTCAGGTGGTACCACGATTTTAATGATAAATTAACGAATAATTATTATAAAAAACTGTTTCCAGTTTATACTTGTTAATATTTATTTTTCATTCATAATTACCGATATCATGCCGAGTCAATATCCTTTTCAGCAACAACCCCAGCAGCAACAATGTGCCCAGCAATGCATGCCCGCCTGCCAGCCGCAATGCGTTCAACAGGTAGCGTGACGTAGCGTGGTGCAACGTAGCGTTTGGTAGCGTAGTGTAGCGTAATGAATCATCGATTACAAGGGAAAGGGAGGTGCTTTTGGTCCTGTTGGAAATCGACAACGTATTGAACATAATGGTGATCATTTAAACGTAAGTTGTTGTAAAACTCTCTTTTTAAAAAGCTTTTCTCCGTTTTAAAGTGATTTTTTGCTAAAACCACGATCTTTCAAGCCAAATTTTTTTTGCTTCCGGCTGGATTTGACAGAAACAAACCTTACCATCATTCCGCAACCCACCAAATAAAAATAGCAAAGAAACACCGCATCGGAAGTGAAATAGCAGAAATGGAGTTTTCGAATTTCACCGAATTGAATTCAAAAGTCCAGTTTCAACCCGCCTAGAGCTTGAAACATCGTCGTTTAAACAAAGTGAGCTTAGTCAATTTTGAAAGTACCTCAGTACCTATTATAAGAATAAAATTACTAGAATATTCGCATAGTTTAAAATGTCGCGAAAAATTGACTGGGTTGATAAACTCCATCAGAATTTGGCACATATGTGATGCTTAACAAACTTTTGGTTAAGGCTTGCGCCCCGGCTTGTCAGCCAATGTGCGACAACTCGTGCGTCTCCCAGCAACAGGCGCAGATCGTCGTTGTTCAGGTATGTATTTTCTTGCCTTAAAAATATATTTAATTAGATTAGTTAATCACGCGGATAAAGTAAAGCGAGAGAGAGAGAAAGACGGAGAGAGAGAGAGAGAGAGAGAGAGAGAGAGAGAGAGAAAGGGAGAGACAGAAAGATGTAGAGAAAAAAGAGCCTGTTTCCATGTAGCAATTAACGTTCAAATGTCAAAAAACATGTTTCAAAAAAAATACCAGCCGAGTGTCGGCAAACACTATTAATTCCTACTCTTTCTTCACCAATTTTTAGCGAATTCGCGAATCCTAGAAACAAAATATCCTGAAAACTAACAAATTCGATTATCTAAATTGACAAAAATAATAACATGCACCTTTTATTTAATTAAAAACTAAAGTCTAAGCAAACATAATCCTCCCGTAACCCAATTATATTTTTAGCAGCCAGCCCAGCAGCAGCAATGCGTTCAGTCTTGTATGCCCTCGTGCTCCTCCAGCTGCGTCTCCCAGGTTTGTACTTGAAACGTAAGCAGTTGTTGTCTGCGGTCTAACGCGATCGATCGCTGGCCTTGTTTGCATTTCCAAAATTTATTTCAACCAGTCTGAGCAGGGATTAGTCTTGTAAATCCCAGAGTACTGAAACATTTTTTTTGTTGAGCATGCGTAAAAAAAATTTGGTTTGATTTTCTTGTAATGTTTATTCAATGTCATGAAATTGTTATAATCCAAATTTTATTTTCGAAAGAGAAACTTTTAAAAGTTTGATTAATAATCTTCCCAACAATTCTAATTGGGCCGAATTGATTAGGCCTATCCATCGGTTTTGTCGCAAAAACACTCGTGAAGGTATTCATTGCAATCAGATTCACGGATGGTGCTGTAGAGTCGAAACATTTTGTGGCAGCAAAAACATTACATGTCAATTCCTGGATTGTCTCTGCTGTTCTGTTGATTCCAGGCATTTTTTAAAATAATCGCTGTTAGTTTGCCCTGTGACCTTGCATTTTCCAAAAGAATTTCCGCAGTTACCTTACTTATTTTTAACACTAATTGGATATGACGGTCAATTATGCACAAGTGCTCGGCAACTGAGACAGAATTGAAACATTTGTCTTCTGTCATATCTTAATCGTTTCTCAATTGCCCCTGCTATGCTGCCGACTCCAAGCAATTTAATGCTCTTTGTCAGTTTGCCCTGCGACATAGAATTTTCCAAAAGAATCTCTGCTAGTTAGCTTACTTATTTTTTTACAGTAACCGGATATAGAGATCAATTATGCACAAGTTCTCCGAAACTGAGACAGAATTGAAACATCCTTCTTCTGTCATATCGTAATCGTTCCTCAATTGCGACTGCTATGCTCTCGATTCCAAGCGATTTAATGTTCTTTGCTAGTTCGCTCTCAGACCTGGTTTTTGCAAAAGAATCTCTGCTAGTCAGCTTCCTTATTTTTTGAAGACTTAATTTCGACCCTCCGATTAATTAGACACAGGTTCGCGGCACGTGGTACGAAATTGAAACATTTTTCTTCTGTCGGGTCGTAATATTTCCGCACTTGTCTCTGCCATACTTTTGTTTACAAGCGATTTATTGTATTGGCCTTTGCTATTTTAGCGTCATAACGATAATAGCAGTCAAGTTAACGAGCAGTGGTGTAGAATCGAAACATCTTTTTCTAGGCAATAAGAACTGTTGTATCAGTTCCAAAAATGTGTGCACCAAAATATAATACCGGCTCAGATGAACTAATGGCCTCTGCTAGTTTACCGCTGATTTTACAAATGGCCGAAGGACGATTAATTAAATCCCGGCTCGTGAGTAGTGCCGTAGCATTGAAACATTTTTCTGGCAACAGTTTTTGGCAGTTCCGCAATTGTCTCTGCTATACCGCCGATTTCAGGCTATTAATACTAGTTATTAATACCAAAGAGCCTTGCCGTATCAATTCCTCAATTTCTCTGCTAGGCTGCCCACTCGTTGTGAGCTAATGCTCACTGATAAATTGCATGAGGATTTCGGATATTTACAAATTGTGATTTGCGTCAGTAGAAAGTGCATTAATTAAATTCAGGTTCGGATTAATTAAATTCAGGTTTTGGAGATTTTTGTGGAAACAGAAATTCCGCAATTCTCTCTGCTATGCTGTCGCATTCACGAGATTGAAAGATCTCTGCTAGTTTGCCCCTTGATCTAGCATTTTTCCGAAAGAACCTCCACTGCCGCAGGAATTTTTGATGACCTATTGGGCGTGGTTCAGTTACTTGCGGTCAACTTGGCGAGGCGTGGCGTAGAATTGAAACATTTTTTACAACTGTGAGACGGCCGAGATCGGTTTCGAAGTCACAGCTAGACCCCAATATCTAATGGTGTTGATAGTGTATGTTATTTAGAATTTCCCAACTAATCGCCGTTGGTTGGCTTCCACTGAAGTTTGGATGAAGTTGTATACTGAAGTTAATGATACCCTAATTCGCCGCAAATGATTTAGAGTCGAAGCATCTTTTTTCAAAAAATTTCCGTTGACAGGTGTGTCTGTCCCTAAATTTCTCTGCTAGTTTGTCTTGAGTGTGGGATTTTCCGAATGGACTCTGCCAGCTGGCAGAGTTTTTCGAGAACTCGTTGGGATAGCGCAATTAAGTATGCCCAACTCCGCCGCTAGTCACTCAGAATTGAAACATTTTTCTATCAAACATGCCTGTCATATCAGTACCTCAATTTTGTCGACTCCTTCGATTTTGTTGACTCGTTTAATAAGTTTTATATTTTTCTAGTTTTAGTTCTAGACTTCTCCAATAATCTCTGCCATTTGGGTTCGGCTTTCGGTTTATCAGCTATTAGGCATCACAATATTAATTATGCTTAGATTTCCGGCCAGTGCTTCGAGAACGAAGCATTTTTTTATAGAAAGATCTCTGAGGGGAGTATCGATTCCTTAAATCTCTCTGCTAGCCTGCCCACTGCATGTCAGCTAATCGTCTCTGCTAGTTTGCCCTATCTAGCATTTTCCCCAAATGATCTCTGTCAGCTGACTTTCACCCGAATTTTTAGGAACTTTTTGGCATCACAAAATTACTTATAGAAAAATTCATCACAAGTGCTTTAGAATCGAAAAAATCTACCTCTTTTTTTGAAAATTAATTTGAAAATCTTGATTTGGATTAATCTTCTGGCTACCTTTTTAATTTCTGAACCAGATGCGTTGGGACAATCAAAAGGGAATTCCTTAAGCTGCAGTTCGCAAAAAGTATTGCATAATTAGAACCATCTTCATTTTAATAAAAATTTTTTTCAGGCTTGCGCCCCGGCCTGCCAGCCAATGTGCGACAACTCGTGCGTCTCCCAGCAACAGGCGCAGATCGTCGTCGTCCAGGTACGGTAGCTAATTACGGTGTTCTTGTTACAATTCGCTAATTTCTAGTTAATTTTTAGGCGCCTTGTTATGAAAAATTATTAGCCAGAGATCTGAATTAGCCTACATCATATCTTTTACAACCATGATTTTTTTGAAACACGTATTTACACATATTTTTGATTCTTTGCGATACTTTTTAGTATCGGCATAATTAATGTTTTGAATTGAAACTTGATATATTAAATACATAAAATCAGATCTTAAATTCATTTCAGTCGTCAAATGCCATAATTTTTTTTATTCCACCAGCAACCAGCTCCTTGACTAATTTTAAGGTCATTTTTGGGTGTAAGCCTGTCCTTGATTAGTCGACACCATATTTCTGACCTCTGATTTCTTTGAAACACAATCTTTCCCTCGAAATTTCCACGCGTTTTGCAATAATTTAGTAACTAAAGTGTTGATACTTTGGACTACTAGCTATTTTTATAACATAAATTTAGATTTTTTAGATCCATTTAAAGCTGCTACGTATGATAATTATGCCTTTATTCCAGCAGCAGCCATCCTCTTCATCTTGCCCCTCTTCTTGCCAGCCCCAATGCACACAGCAATGTGTCCAGCAGGTGCGTATGAATCATTTTAAACTGATGGCGCCAGGAAGGCATTGAAAAAATAAAATGTCGTTTTTTCGTAGCCTGGTTTGGCTAGCTCGATCTGGATGGGGTAAAGTCACTACCTCGAAAGTCATTACCCCGAAGTCACTACCCCGAAAAGTCACTACCCCGAAATAATTTGCATGATTTTCATAGGAAAATCGCATGAAAACTGGATTTTTCCGGGAAAAACAATGTTATCATTTTTCGGGGTAAACGATTTCGGGGTAGTGACTTTTCGGGGTAGTGACTTTTCGGGGTAGTGACCGGATGCCGATCTGGATTATGCCAAAAACACTCGAGAAATAAGCTGGAAAACTAAAATTCAATATTATTGCAAAAATAAAAAGTAATCTCGCTGAAAACAAACGACGAAACAAAAATAATACACAAACGCCCGGTGTTAAAAAATAGTATCTGGCTCTGCTCTTAATGCCAAAAAATACGATAAAAATAAAACAACGTTGATGACGTTCTTGGTGAAATTCAATGATGCGACGACACGAGAGGATTAATCTCAGCCCATCTACAGCCGTAAAGCATGAAAAGTGAAACATTTTTTACTTTTTTTGGCTTTGACCTTTTTAATGTGTCTAAAGCTAAGTTTTGAAAGCTAAGTGCATTTAATATCTTAAATATTGCAGCTAAGAGAATTAAAACTGATTGCGTTTCACTAGCAGTTTGGAACTGAATAAATTTTTAAACGTGGGTAGATCCGACCTGCCATTAATTTCCAAAATTTTTCCGGTTATCTAAAATTTTTCGAAACATGTGAATTTTTCAGCAACAAATCTGCGTGGCCGCCTGCGAGCCGTCCTGCCAATCGTCGTGCAACCAGAATGCCCAATGCGTTCAGGCTTGTCTGCCTTCCTGCGAGTCGTCTTGTGTTCAGCAGGTAGGCAAATAGCGAGTCAGAAATCAAATCTTTATATTTTTCGGCTTTTTTTAACCATTTTTATGCAAACAATTTGTACATTTTTTTTCCTGGGGCTTTCACAAATATACGTGTTTTCGAAGACGGATTCTGGCCAAAACATACAATTGGATTTTCTGAAAATTGGTTCCTTAGAACTGCTGGAGCCGAACTACTTCTCGAAATTTTTTGCATTTTTAAACTTTTGAAACATTTATATTGATAGCATTATTTCTCTTGATGTAATTTCTCTGACTCTTGTCTTTTTGGCTCTTTGGCTGGGATAATTATCTTCGAAATTGCTTCCTATTTCGAATTTTCGTGGAAACGTTTTATTTCACTGAATTTATAAATAGAAACCAGGGTTGAAAAGCCGCGTCGCGACTTTTCAACCCTGGCCCCGTTTGAGCCCATGATATTCTTCACCTTGCATAATTCGCCCGGGCCGCGATGAAAAAATAATGAAAAACGCTCCCTCTGCCCCCTAATATAGACCACCACCACTTCCGCCGTATGCAAATTGTTTCCTAACAAAGAGGGGTGCCCGAAAATTTCACTAAAACCTAAATTTAATGTCGAAAATAGCATAATTTACAAAATCTGGCATGCGTGCAGTCATCCCAGAGCCATTACGCACCTAATGACGTATCATACGTACTGTAAAATGTCTCCCCTATCGAGATATCCACCGGACATGGTGAAGGAAGTTGCATGCAAAGTGGCACACACACACACAGATCTTTTTTATTCATGGTTTTAACATTACGGTAATCTCTAGAAATGTGAAAATTATAAATAAATACTTCAAAAATAAATTTCAGTCTCAGCCGGTCGTCGTTGTCCAGCAGAATCAGAACAACTGCCCGTCGGCCTGCCAGCCACAGTGCACCAGGTACGGTAGATGTGGCATATCACGAAACATTTTTCTTGCTGCCGCAACAAATTCAGTTTATCAAATGCGAACTCTATAAAAATTTTTAATCTAATTTAATCAACAGATTGACCCAAAAATTATGAACCTTTGAAATTTAATTAAGTTTGAAAATTGGTATGTTTTAATCTGGAAGAATAAGCAAAATTTTGTTCGGGCTTTAATTAGATGGAACGACCGCTGCTTTCTCGCTTTGCTTCTTCTCTTTTCTTTGCTTACTTCCGTAAAATCCTTTCGGATTTGTTTTTAGCTTTTTTGTATGGGGATTATCCTACAATATGTACATTTTTGAATTTGACGAAACTAACTTTTCAAGAATTGTCAAATGTCGCCTCGTTCCATCTATTGCTAAACATACTGAAACATTTATAAATTTAGGTAAGGTACAAAAAAATAAGGCATAAATAACATGTGTGTATTTCTGTACCACCACAATGAATTTGTTGTGGTATAGAAAAATATTTGTTCTATTTTTCGATTTATTTACGTTAGCCTTATCTCAATTTCGTCTTTTAGCATAATTTTTTTATTACCGTTGTAGTTTTAGTGAAACATTTTGTATTGAGTATCATTTAGTAGTTTAGTATTTTAACAATTTCAACACTTTATTTCTAATATCTTAAATACCGTATCCAACCCCTTTTTTCAGCCAATGCCAACAACAGTACACAATTTGCTCCTCCGCCTGCCAACCATCTTGCCAATCGTCGTGTGGTGGAAATAGCCAATGTGTCCAGGCCTGTGTCCCATCTTGCGAATTTTCCAGCACAGGTATAAATTTAAGCTAAAATATCATCTCAAAACTGTATTTTCGAATTTAATATAAATTTTATAAAAAAATTATTCCATAAAAGATTTATAAAATAATTTTCGCTCCGTTTAATTCGATTCGAGTTTTATAGCGTATTAATAACGTTAAAAACATAAAACGAAATACCGTAAAAACGCGGAATATTAAATTAACGGCTTTACTTGAGAATGCTCAACGAATAGGATCCATAAATGAATTTTTACTAGTATTCTACTCAAAACATCTAGTTTCAAACTAAATTCCGCGAGCTGTTTAGCTTGTATTCCAAAATGTGATTGAGGTTTCTTCTGAAGGTACAGGTTTTAGTCACACTAAAAATCCACTAAAATATTTTACTATGTTTATTTATGAAAAATTTATTTCAAAAAACCAAATTTTTGCTGGTTTTCTTCGGTTTTTCGCGCTAAAATTAAATAGAATCCTAACATATGTGGTTGCTGTTTGACATTACTACTTCTACTTTTCATTTATTTATTATGCTTTTGCATATATGAGGCGTTGAATTGTAGTAAAAAAGTTGTATGCAAGTGAAGAAAGCAATACTATAGCTCCAAGAAAAATGTTAACAAGATCTTTTTAGAAACATACTTTTTCTAGACGTTCTATTCAAAATGATAAAAATTAAAAATTTTAGTTTCTACGTGCTAATTTTTCTATTTCCCAGGTGATCGTTGTGCAACAACAGCAGCAGCAACAACAGTGCGTGCCCGCCTGCCAGCCCCAGTGTACGCCACAGTGCAATCAACAGGTACTGTAGATTTTTTACGGATATTCAGTGTAAAAGCTTTGAATTTCATTGATCACCATGCAGGAACTAGCGGAAAAATTGTTCTATATGAATAGTGCTAAACGTTGAAACATTTAAGGTTACTAAAAACAAGTAGATATTTATTTCACGAATTATTTTAAACGGGCTACAATAAAAATAAGTAAATATGAATAAAAGGGCATATAATCCTACTATATATAAAAAAATAGTGTCTGTGTGTGTGCCACTTTGCATGCAACTTCCGTCAGGCTGTCCGGCGGATATCTCAAGAAGGGAAGGGTATTAGCCTACGTATAATACGCCATTAGGTGCGTAATGGCCACGAGATGACTGCGCGCATATCAGATTTGACAAAATCAGTAGTTTTCGACATTAAAATTATGTTTTTGTTGTAAAATCGAGAACCCTCTTTGGTAGGAAACAATTTGCATAAACCGGAAGTTGCGGGAGCCTATATGAAGAGCTAGAGAGTGACATTTTTCATTATGCACATCGGAATGGAGAACCGTATGCGAGAATGCAAGTAAAAAATATTATTGGTTTAGACGGGGCTAGGGTCGAAAAGTCGCGAAGCGGCTTTTCAACCCTGGTAAATATGAAGAAAACAATTAAAAAGAATTACCCGATTTTGGTTATATTTGAGCTTGAAACATCGAAGTTTATCTCCAAAAATTTCGCCAAGAGGAAAGAGTTTCCAAGTATCATATGGTAGCAAAACCTTCCCTTCGGATAATTAAAGAATTAGAGCAGGGTTCATCCATACAAACTGATAATGATATGATTTTTCATAATAGCCATCTATTCAATTTATATTTCAGCAGCAAATCTGCGTGCAAGCCTGCCAGCCGTCTTGTCAGTCGTCGTGCGGTAGCAACACGCAATGCACACAGACTTGCCAGGTATATAGAGAGATTACTTTTAACGAAAGCGGGAGAGAGAGAAATCGAGAAAGACAGAGAGAGAGAGAGAGAGAGAGAGAGAGAGAGAGGGAGAGAGATAACCTGACCTTGAATTCAACTTTCAAAAACGTAAAGGGAGGTAACAAAAAAATGTTTTACCGAAAGGTTCCAGCCAGGCGAAATTGAAATTCAATAATTTCTCGAAACTCGAAATGAAAAAGCCAGGACTAAAAAGCAAAAGATGAATGAGAGAGAGCGAGAGCGAGACAGAGACTGAGAGAGTGACACAGAGATAGAGCGAGAGAGAGAGAGAGAGAGAGAGAGAGAGAAGGAAGAAAAGAAAATTCTAACAATCCTTAAAAATGGACGTTTCACAGACGATCCAAAAGCAAGGGAAGTTTTGTAGACGATGACTTGTTCGATTCAAAAAAAAACAAATATTCCAGGCCTCTTGCGCCCAATCGTGTGCCACGCAGCAAGTTGTCGTCGTCCAGCAACAACCCCAGTGCGGCCAATCCTGCCAGGTACGGTAATAAATTTAAATTTAATGAGATGGAATTATTTTAATAAGTTTTACATATGGCTTTCAAAGAAACCATTATACCCGTTCCGTTTAGCCACAACAAGTGATGCAATGCGTGCCGCAGTGCCAGCCAGCCTGCCAACCATCTTGCGTTAATCAGCAACAGGTACGATAAATGACTCCGCGGAAACGACCGTAAGCTAATCCAAAGCCAAATTTTGCCCCGCTCTTGCGAGGGGGCTCCAAAAATTGTTGAATACTCATAATTGTTCGTGTGCACGGAAATCTTTAGTAAAAGGCGAAAGATTTTCTCGGTCAAATGCACACGAACCAGAGATACCAGAATCGGGGAAAGGGCGCTCATCACTCAAGGCAGTCGTCCAGGTGGAGGACGCGTCGCTGTCCCAATGGGGCGCGCTTTTCAAATAGTCTTTTGACTCCTTTGACCATAAACTAATTTAGAAAACGATAAAAATCCTAAAAATTGACCCGAAGGACGGCTCGATTGTGAAAAATAAGCGGAATACGGTAATTTGGGCGTGGACTATCGGGTAGAAAGATGTCTTTCCAGTTTTTGAGTGCTTCTGATCGTTCTTGTATAGTTTTCTGGGGTGTGAGCTGTCGGTTTATTCAATCTTTCGTTAACTTGTATTTAGAAACCAAAATTCTGAGCAAAATATTTATTAGCAGCCCGGAACGTTTCAAAAAACTCCTCGGACTCCTTTCTGGTTCAAAAGAAATAGAACCCCCTACCTCTGCAAAATCATGTTTCAAATAAGACAAACACAGCGAATTTTTATTACGAAATTAATGGATTGAAAGTATGTACATGAAGGACTTGAAAGGGCGGGATCGGCATGGCTTTCGGGAGAATTCCTTTTTCATGCTGTGCTGGTGAGATCATAAAAGGTTGGCCGTATAATGTAGGTCAAAGAATGACCAATCTTGATGTTTGGAAATAGATATTTTTTGCATTTTTAACCATCAGTGATTCTTTGAAAGTTTAGTATTCTCTCAAAAGTCATGGTTCAAAATAATATGTTTAGAAAAAACGTTTCAACAAGTTTCAAAACCGTCGAACTTGATTAACGCTTATTATCTTTAACTAAATGCCCACAACTAATAACAAGGTTTCCACGTATTTCAGACGCAAAAATTTCAAAGATAAGAATTTTGTAAAAAAATGTTTCAAAAAAGCTAAAAAGGCTATTTTCCCGGGAGTCGGTTTAGATTTCTTAATCCGTGGGAATTTTTCTTGATCGACAATGCGTTACAAAACACGGCCTTCAGGGTCTTGCAGACCTCAAAGTTCTAGAGCTCAGACATTTTTTAAAATGAATGTTTCATCAAAATTTCAAGGTCGCGAGAAGGTTTGGGGCTGAATTATAGCATAAATCGATCATAACTCCCGTAAAAATTCGATATTTCAGGTGTACGCCCAGCCGGCAGCAATCCAGCTGTGCAGCGGTGGCGGAGGGGGCGGCTGCAGCTGCCAGCCGGGATACGCGCAGTGTATGCAGGGAGTGTGCTGCTTGCGGAAACGCCATCGACTCGCCAAGCAGAAGCTCGTCGTCTAAATAGAGTCGACAAAACGCTACTGTCACCATCCCTTTAAAAACCTTGAAATTAATTTAATGGGAAAAACTCCCTGAAAAATCCACGAATTTCTCCGAAAAATGGGTACGCCGGGTTACGGTAGCCCCAGGGGTTACAGTAACCCCGTGGCTGTGCCCCATGTCTCGTTTTCTCTGATTCTCTATCTCTCGCCCATAACCCTCACTGATCTGTCACACTTTTTAACAATTTAATTTTTCATTTTCGCTATTTATTTTCGAGAAAATCAGCTGCTTAACGGATTTTAAAGGCGTTGGGAAGGTAAAATCGGGGTTAATTTATGCAAATTTTGCTAAAAAAGGGGCAAATTAGCTTAATTACGTTAATCATGTTAAGTTTTCGTGTTAGACTATTTACAAAAATTATGAAATTTACGAAAATTGAGTTAATTACGGTAATTATGTTAAGTACGCAAATTTCCCCGCTTTTCCGACCCCTTTAAAAACCGAGGCAGCCGATTTTTAAGCGATTATTTATCACTCTAAAAATCTACAGTACCTTCCACGAAGTGTCCTACCGTACTCTAGCGTACGCCCCCAAATTTTTCTGATCCCTAAACTATGCTCAACAAATTTGAATGTTGCTCAAAAACCCCACCCACCACGCCTGAACCGTTGCTCAATTTGAGGCCTTTTTTTCTGCTGTCCCACTCCCTTTAAAGCAGATTTTTTAAGCATAAAAATTATATAATTAATAATAAATAAAAAATAACGGAAAAGGGCAATCTAGCAGGGGTTTTTTGGGAAAGGGAATTTTCTAAAGTCCGCTGCAGTCAGTAAGCCGCAAATTTCTAAGTCAGGATTTGTTATTTTTGCTCACATGAGTAGATATACAAGATTATAAAATCATAAAATTTTAGATTTTTACGAAAATATGTAACATCTTTTTCTCAAAATAAATTTTTTTTGCTTTTTGAAATCGTTGAACCGGACGCGCCGCACATCACTCGGGTTCCCCAGCGCCGCCGCAGCCTTCCTTTTCCTCGGCGCCCACGATTTCTACGAGGCGTCCGGCTCACGATTTCAAGTTTAGTAAACCCGTTCTAAAACGAGATTGATGATTATTTGAAACACATTTTTTAATAACCATTGGCTAAGCAAAAATTATTGGCGACATTCTCTTTCCCGCTTTTCTAGCCCCCGGAGATGTGGAATGTTAATAAAGATTTATCATTGAATTTATCGAATTTTACACAGAATATGATATTGTCGAGTTGCTACGATTTTTTACAGAAGGGAGACCAAGCGATCGGGATGTACAGGGTGTCCCAATAAAAAAGGTCACGCTGGCATTTTGCTATTTCAAATCCGATCGACTTGAAATTTTGCACAGAGTTGCGGAAGGGAATTCAAAATGTTCACAGAAACTTTCAGCCCGATCGGTACAGTAGTTTTCGAGTTATAGCAAAAATAAACTTTATTTTACGTTTTTCACCTGGATTCTGCCGAAATTGAGCCCTGGAATGTATGGAGAAAATGAAGCGCCGACCCTTTTTTTATCCTAGGCATTTTTTTATTTCGCAAAATTCGGGTCGAAAATAGGCTATTTAAATATTTTTTAACAAGGGCTAACGACGCCGATTTTAAGAAGAATAAGGGATTTAGAGCCGGAAATTTATGTTAATTGATGCAAAGTCCAAAAAGATAGTCGAAAAAATGAAGCTAAAGTGTGGGAAAAACAGTATTTTTACAATAACTCGAAAACTACTGTACCGATCGGGCTGAAAGTTTCTGTGAACATTTTAAATTCCCTTCCACACCCCTGTGCAAAATTTCAAGTCGATCGGATTTGAAATAGCAAAATGCCAGCGTGACCTTTTTTATTGGGACACCCTGTAAATGTACTAGTTTTGACGCGTTTTTAGGAATCAGAAGAATCTGTTCATTTTTCGACAGAATAGGTTTCATTTGCTCGTCAAGAGACACCGGTGCCTGAAAAATTATTCGAATCGAAGCAATAAGATAGAATTTTATGTTACAAATCCTGCAGGGCTTCACACTTTTAGATGTTTTTTAATGCCCGACAGCTTAGTCTTTCCCAAAAACCCGATAATTGTCTTAAAGTATGAAAAATCAAGTATATTTTAGGACGTCGGGCTCAGAATGGTATCGCGATTATACTACTCAACCATAAAGTCATTTTTTGATGGTTATTTGAAACACATTTTCCCTGAGAACTAATTGTGCAGCAGACATTCTCAGCCATCGTGAAAATTCTCAGAACTTTAGGAAGCAGAATTTATGATTGATTTGCCTAAGCGTTCAAAATATTATATCATACACATTATGGTATATTGATATATTAAAGAGGTATATTGGTATATTAAAGAGGTGTAAAACCCTTCTAGGTCTGTAATTGGCGTTCGTGCGGAGTCTTTCATATTGTCGCCGGCATCTACAGCACTTTCGCTGCAACATTTTATTGCCATCCGCCGTTTTAAGATACTGGAAAAAAAGTTTCATAAAAAATTCCTAAGTTTTGGGCTCGCTTCTTTTTAATTAGGATCGTTGTCAGTTTCAACAGCACTTCTATTATTTTACTAAAAATTTTTGAAGAAATCGTTTGTTCAATTTTACAAAAGCGATTTTTTAAACTTGTCGGTTTTAAATTTAAAGTTGTTTGTTCGTTTGTACTTTGCCTTTTCTGTGCAATTTCTGAATATAATCAATTATATACACTTTATTCCTCCAAGTTCTTCCAAAAGTAGCACTTGTTTTCCACACGGGACCCGTATTACGTATGCAAATTCTCAAGAAATCGACAAAAATCCAAAAGAAAAATATCGAACATATCGTCTTTTCGATATTTCGGTATTTTTCTTTTTTACAAAAATACCGAAAATCGGTAATCAATGAAAGCAAAACTGAAAAGTTAAAAAATCGATAAAATCGAAAAATCGAAACATTTTTAAAATTACGGGTTGAGGGCCTATAAGCGATACTCATTGAGATGATACTCGTATGTGGCCGAATAATTCGAAGTGCTGTCGGTATTCTCGACATCTGTCGGTTTATTCGCCATACTTTCCGCCGCATCCACATTCCGCGGATCTTCGGCCAGTTTGACGCCTCGATGCCCGCCCGAAGTCTTTTTGCTGGATGCTGAAAAATTGTTTTTTCATAAAGTGGCAGGCAGACAATTAATTTTTTAAAAACAGAAATGACTCCAAGATTGACTGAAACTCGTATTTTTTTTGACGGCCCTAATTTTATGTTTTTGGGGGTATCAACGTTTTTAATTGATTTATCTAGTAATTTGACAATTTTTTGAAACAATCAGTCATTGTATTGATTTTCCGAAACTCAAATGCACTCAAAAATTGGCTGAAACTCGTATTTTTTCGGCGGAATTAATCTTGCCGTTTTCGGATATACCGGGGGGGGGAGGGGGGGGAGGGAATAGGAGTAATATACAGCTCATTTTGCTTGTTCAATTCCCGTCTAGTAATTTTTAATTTTGTTCCACGAATCAGGCACTATAATAAGTTTTAAAAACTCAATCACGCTCAAAAATTGGACGAAACATTTCCGTTTCCATGAGAGCTGAGGCTGAAATCGCAAAAAAAAACAATTTAGAAACGCTTTCTCTATTTATATTACAGGCAAATTGAAGATACCTTTCCCCGCGGTCAAACTGGCTGTGGGCGCACTAATAGGTCGATAGTCCTTCGGCTTCTTCTCGGCCCTCCAATAGCCACAGAAATAACGGAAAGTGGCACGAGAAGCATCGTTGATCTGTCGATTGTTGGCCAGGTACACCGGGAAGCGTAGGCAACTAAAATGTTCAGAATGGTGCGTATGGTGTATTGGCAAATTTCTCTACCTCCAGGAAACCAACCCGGGTTCGAATCCGGTCGCGGTAATTTGTTTGTTTTTTTTTTGGGGATTTTTAGTTTCTGAATTTTTCGAAAAAAATTGGCTTGAAAATGATGTTTCTTGCTTGAAACGTTTTGGGGCAAAATTTTATTGCTTTAATCAGAATTGATGTAGCTTTCTAAATGTATCTTGCTGATGATTTCAAAAAGTGACGCTTTATTTTAATTAAAGGTATTGATAATACTTATTTATGAAGACCCCTTAATTATAAGTTTTCATGTTTGTAATATTAATTAAATGTAATTAGTCTTTACATTTCTTTGATCAAATCCGGCAAAAAATGATGTTTTTTGTTTGAAAGCTTTCGGTACCTTATTTCATTAATATTGATGTGTGTATCACACGATTTATTCGGAAGCATTTTATCAATCGTCGTCTTCAGGCTGATTTTTTGTTAAGTAAACTTATTCATAATTTTAAGGTTTCTGAATATGGCTACCTTTATTATAAGTTTTTTTAACCCGTTGTAGATACTGATTGTTGTTTTAATCAACTGTCGAAAATTTAAAAAAATTATGTTTCTGGTTTGGACGGTTTCGGGATGAAATTTTTATTTCATTAGTGCGCGTACATTCTGAGTGTCCAAAAATGTATTATATAAATTTATTCTTATCTAAAAAGACCGTCGTTTTCACCCGGTTTTTATGTTAATTAAAAGTGTTTCGAAGTCTTCTGAGTATGTCTACCCTAATTATAAAGGTTAAGATTTTTATGTTAATTAAATGTAACCATAATACCCAAAAAGCGAGGGTTTTAAGATTAAAATATCCTTTAATGCTGTTTTTGCATTCATTTTTTGGCCACCACTTCTTTGAAAAAAATGGCGTTTCTTGTTTGAAACGTCCCGGAAATAAATTGTATCTCGTTAACCCGACCTCGCGTTGACAGCGTTTTTTATCTTAATTAACCGTATTTGTAAAATCTTTTTGTACTATAGGGCATAAAATTTAAGATTTAGTACTTTTTATATTAATATTATCAAAATTTAATTTAATCATTTCTCACCTGGAGAGTAACGAGCAGATACTGCAGATATCATTAGCATACGAATAAAGTTGATGCAAGCCCTCATCGTCTCTCAATTTCTCGTCCAAATTGGGCGTGCTGAACTCGCTGATGCTGATGATCATCTGCGGGGCCTGGGAGACGATGTAGAGGGAGACCATGATGATTAGGGTGCGGGTTGCGTCCTGGAATTTCAGGTCTAAAATTTTTAGGTTAACGACATATCAGGTTTTGAGGAAGCTCTGCCCCAAAAAAATGTTGCAATTTTTGAATTTGTTCGCGACGCTGGAAATTAAATAGTGGATTTATAGGTGGATTCCAGAAATTCACAACTTTAAAAAAGAACTTCAGCTTCCCAGATTGATTTCATGGATTTCGGTTTGATTGGTATTTGAATATTTTAATATGATGTTCAAGAAATTAACGAAAATTCGCTATCGAAAGCGACTGCCCATTGCCCATTAGTGCCTTGGTAATAATCTTCATTTTGGAATGTTATGAAACAGAAAATTTTTTGCCTTGAGCGGGGGTCGAAAAATTGATAAAATTTCGATTTTAATTTGTCAGATGATGATGAACCGTATATAATGCGTACAATGCATATATATAATAAGTCATCTTTACAAAATAATATACATCAATCCACCACAGTAAAATAGAAAAAGATGGTATTTTGCAATTCTCCTAGCGCTTGGTTGACCAAAAACCAAAACACAAATTTTTAAGAAGTTTTCAAACGTTTAAAATTAAGGAATTTGTTGGAATCCTTAAATCTTCGTGTTTCTTTCCAATCCTACCGTACCCGAATATCCGAATACACTTGATCTTGGAATATTTCATGAGTTAATCCAAAGCGCAAACTACGCATATTGTTGCGTTTTTAAAAAAATTTGCTTGGGAACGTTATGAAACATAAAATTTTATCATGAAGGCGCCACGGCTAAAGTGAAGCAGCTACTGGGAAAAAGCATCCTAACATTTGAAGTAACTAACGAATTTTTAATCCGGATGGAATATCCCTTTTTTAGAATTCTTTGAAACATAAAAATAATAACTACTGCAATCAGGATAAAATTTATCCAAAAATACCCCTTTCCTAACTCAATTTCAAAAAAGTTTTTTATTTTTTTTAACATTCAGATCGCTGAATAGCTTCGCTAAAATTGTGAAAATTTGATGTTTCTTTCAAACGCTACCGTACCCGAATATTCCGGCGGCTACACTTTGTAGATGAGCTTGGCATGAAGACCGTCTTTTTAGGGGTGAATGTTTGCTGTTTTAAGGCCTAAAATATGATATTTTTAAGAGGTGACCCTGATACCGTGATGATCTTGAAATTCATGAGGACGAGGAGGATAAAGGGAGAGATACGGTCAACGATGAATCGGGTCCAGAACATGAACAGCTTACGGTAGATCTCGTTTCGTACTAGCGGAGTGGCCACAATCTCGAAACGGCTGAAAATTGGGTGTTTCGAATAGCAGTAAGGTCGGAGCCTTTTTTGCCTACTGATAAACGTAAACATAAATACCGAAAAAATCATAATTGAAAAATTCCTATTTATGGTTTTGAAATACAGCTTCTAAAACCAGTTACATTTCGCTAAATTTATTCAATACTTAATTAAATTTTATGTCAATAAAATCTCTTAAAATCGGAAATAAAATAGGGAAAGTTTTATTTTTATTGATTTTTTTGACTTGTTGGCTACTTTTTCGAATCACTGATATTCAAATTCGCTAAAAGAATTTTTTGGATAAATCACGATAGAAGTCTTTCAAAACCCACACAATCATTAAAAATGTAAGATTCATCTATTTGCCTTTTTTGCTAACGATTTAAGAAACTAGTTGGCATCGATTCCAACGACTCAAATAATTTTAGACGATTTCACTATTGTTATCGAGCTTTGAAATACAGCAAATTAAAGTTGAAGTTTATAGCTCGAATTAAAATGGTAAAAATGGTAGGAAAATTAAATTTTTCAGATATTTGTTGGCTTGATTTGCCAGCATTTGGCTTATAATTTTTGCTGCCTAAATTCAGGAATACCTGCTAACGTAGTCACACGGTATTTACCAGCATTCTTGTAAAAATTAGTTACTTTTAAGGTGAAAAATTATCTAGGAAAATTTAAATATTTTTAATAATCCGAAATTGCTTCGAAAATCAAAAATATCGACAAAAAACGATAATTTTGGATTTTTTTGCAGAAAATTGGCAAAGTTTTTGCATTTATTAATAGTATAGATGTATAGAAACGCTCTATTTATACCGATATTCACATTAAGAAATTTGAGATCAAAAAAAATTATTTTAAGGCAAAATTATTATAGTAGACCAGCGCCCAAAACCCGCTTCGCGGGCCTTGGGCGCTGGAATCAGGCCTTTGCATGAGAAATTTGACTTTCCGGTTGCTCGGGTCCTTCGGATCCTCCCCTCCCCCGGCCAAATTCGCGAGTGCAACTGGCAAGAATGAGGAAATTTCTATTTTTCCACATTATGCAAATTAGCTCTCCGACGCCCCAAAATTTAGTAAAACCGGCTTTAACTTTGTAAACTTGTCTTTTATCGCGATTCTGAAAACGCCATTGGAAAGAGGAGGGTCGATTACCCCAAGTAACGGAGAATTGGGGCGTTTTGAACACGGGAAAGCCCTCAAATCGGGCCTCGAAAGTGTCAGCCGGACACACACACACACAGAGATACACGCCAAAATTATATAAGGTAGGATCCTTCCCCCCGATAATGGAAAAGCTCCAAAATCTCCACCTGAACTCCTCGACTCCACAATGCAAATGCTCGGTGACGTCGAGCTCAAAATAAGTGGGCAATTTGTAGGCGACGGCGACGAGGATGCAGCCCGCGCACAGCCCCACTCGATTCTTCTCCACGAATCTGGAATACGGTATGTTTCATAGGTGTAATTTGTATGTTTCGGAATTCATCCTCTAAAGGTTCGGCTGGCAGCCCTCACGAAAATCACGACACGAGAAGCAGTAAAATTAGAATATTTTGGGGTAGCGGTTAGTCAGAGAAGTAGCCGGTTAGTACATTGAATTTTTATGTGGTGTTTAAAGAAATTTAAAACATGGATAATTCAGAAAATTGGCCGCAGAGGGGGTTCGCAATGGAATTGGTGCGTAATTTAGTTCGTGAAAGTAGCAAATTTTTCGAAACATTTTGAAATTTTTAAGGATTCGATTCTTATTTTTACTTTTTAATTAAATTTTTGGTTTCTGATTCATTTAGTATTTTACCCATTTTACTTTTTTCACCAGCAGAAAACTCGATAAAAATAATAAAGTGTTTCTGAAATGTATGTGTAACAAAATTTCACAAAAACGAGAATGTAGTTATCATGAAATGTCAAATTACTAACTTACTTTTAGCATATAAAACAGTAGTTAAAAGTTTGATTCCTATCTACAAATTCAGCTATTTTAACAGATAAAAATGCTGAAATTTCTTTAGAAAAATAAATATTCATAGATTAGAAATAGCTTGGTGTGGCATTAATTCGTGAATAAATTTAGTAACTAACCGATATATCGAAACACCCATTTTTCAACACCCTGTTTTAGCCAGTTTTTCTAGTATGATGGTAGTGAGTGGTGGTAGTGGGAGCGAGAAGGAGAGAGAGAGAAAGAGAGATAGAGTGAGAGAGAGAGAGAGAGAGAGAGAGAGAAAGAGAGAGAGGGAGGGAGGAAAAGAAAGATAAAACATTTAAATTTTGCATTTTGCATCTAGGGGATCCGCTCACCGCGAGCCAAAGCTCAACTGCTGCTCCTCAGGCTCCGCGACGGCGCTTTAGTGGGGAAATTATGATTTTTCTTTTTGGAGTTTTCGGAAAATTTGAGTAAAAGTTGTTTTAAGTTCCCTTCCGAACAACATTCTGCTAATGCAACTTCGCGAAACACTAATTTTACACATTTTTGTCAAAATATGAACCGCCGAAATTATCCCGGTACAATACTCGTTGATCGAACGTGATTAGCCACCCAAAAAATTTCTGCTAGTTGTGGCCAGTTGAAACACTCATTTTGGGTGGATTTTTATAGAACAGCGCATAACCCATGCTCCCAAATAATCCAAGCTAGCCTAGCGTTCTATTGCACCAAGGATATTTGCTAGTTGACCTTCAACGCAGTACCTGTCTATATTAATCACCCAACTTTTGTTTCGTGGGGGCAGCTAGTTGAAACATTCAAATTTCAAATTTAAGCGCAGCGTAACTATTTTTTTTTTGTTTCCTAAACACGCTCTGACAATTATAGATGCCGTGTTTCCTCTAATATACCCCCCCCTCTAATATAACCTCCCCCAAAAAAGATTTTTCCAAGTTGCGTCTAAAAAGTAAAAAATGCCAAAAACCTTTTTGTTTAGGCTTCATACTGCGTTGCTGAGTAGTTGTGATCAGTTTGAACTGCTAGAAATTGTTGTAATTGCTCAAAATCACGGAAAATATACCCCTTCCTCTAATACAACCCTCTACCCTGAGGTTATTGAAAAAATATAACCCCCGGGGTTAAATTAGAGGAAATACGGTAATTGAAAGCTTCAATTTTTCTTTTAGTATGTTATAATATTGTTTTTTCAGTTTTTTTATAAAGAATCATCTTTTCCTCAATAAACTTTGCTAACCGGACCTTGAATTCCCGATAGATATTGTTGATTCTTGGCTCAAATTAGTCACCCAAATAATTTTTGCTAGTTCTAACTAATTGAAACATTTGAATCGAAGGGAGTCTAATTGTCTTTTTGTTTTCCTCCCCGCCGCTTTTTGCTAATTGTAACTATGAAATAGATAAATCAACATTCCATTTTTTCTGTTTATGATATCGTTTCTCTATTTTTTTGCATAAGGAATCACTTTTTGCTCAATAATCTATGCCTGCTTGGCCCCGGTTTGCTTGCTAGTTGACTTTCATTATCATTCATTAATTGCCCAAAAAAAATTTCTGCTAGTTATAACTAATTGAAACATTCGACTTAAGGCGGGACTAACCTTCGTTTTTTGCTTTCCCGAAAAATCGCTGGTACTCATCGTTGCCCATTTTTTCTATATGTTTTACTGTTTTGCCAAAAAACCCTGCTAGTTTTTTCATTGCTTTTGCTACGCGAAAACTGCAATAATACCTCCTCAAATGCGTTGTCGTCTTGACTTGAAACGTTCGTAGCAATCGTTCCGTAGTGGCCAACAGGATGAGAAGTGATGAGGAGAAGAGGGCACAATTCGATTCGCATACAACGGCCACTACACAGCTCACAAATACATGATACAGCCACAGGAGACCGTAGTAATCGATGAATACCTAAACGTATCGATACTTCCTCAGCAATCTCTGGGAGGTGCGTGCTATTTTTTCCTAAAGATTCTCCGCTTGCTTGCCCCTATTTTCATTCCCAACCCCCTCCGGTTGCTGCCATTTGCGGCATTTCCACTTTGTTTTCACCTAATTGCTCCCGCCCGATTGGAAATTATATCTCTAGTAGCTTACCCCTAACTTCCGTGAAACTCTTTAATTCTAGCCAAAATTCCTCAGCCAACCAGCTTTTTTCTGTTGCTATACAGGCTGCACAAATGGTCTCTGCCAGCTCGTCAGTTTTTTTATGCTCCCCAAAAATCTCTGCTAGTAGGTTGACTGCTCTTTTATCGTTCAAAAACCCACCGGTACACTCATCGCAGCGATATAATTAAATCCCATGATAATATCGACGACGGCAATCACTCCAAAATAGAGCACAGCTGATCTTGAAATTACACAGCCATTTAGGGTTTTATGGGATTTCGGATATGAAACCTTACATTTTTAAACCTAGGTATTGTTTTAATTGGTGAGAGGTTTTGGTACAGAAAAAAAATTTTTATAAAATTTAGATCCGAAACAGACTTTTTCAAAAATAAAAGATTTGTAATTTGTTTTTCTTAATGATTGTAAATTTTTATAATTACCAATCATTTTGCTAAATTAGGTAATTTGACTAATCTTAAACTTCTTACTTTGGTTTTGTTTTGCCTTCTTTTCTCATATTTGTAAAAGTTTTTTGGTAGGATTTAGGCACGAATCATACTTTATCAAAAGCAAAAATTAATTTTCGATTCTTTTCTAGATTGTGAATCAAGGAATAGGTGTTTAATGGAGCGTACTTTGCCAGTGACGGTGTATACAGGTAGACGATGCAGAGGAAGAAATTGAGAATGATGGAGGTTAGGGCGACTGTCGTCCCAAACATTCCAATCAACCAGATCTTTCCCTCGATGTAGTCGGTGCCCTGTGAAAATAGATGTTGCTTAACTTTTGCAGATTCGCGATGCTTTTGTCGATGCAATATGACGATACCTGCGACATACTACTACGACCTACTACTAGTTTTGTATAAGTTCTAGTATGTCCAGCAACTCCATAGGCAGTGCTTTAATAATTCTTAGTAGGGGTTGAAAAACCGCTCCGCGGCTTTTTTCCGCCTTACGAGGGTCCCTGTAATCGAATTAGAAAAGCTACTTAAAAACTATTTAAAAGTGTCAAAAAGTCGAAATTGTCCTACAAACCGGCCTTGTTTGCTCGCAAAATCGACAATTTTACCCGGTATAATAAAAATTTGTAAAGTTTTCCCGTTTAGGATTAGTAAAAAACTCTTAACACTTACACTATAGATACCTGAAAAATTATACGTAAAGATATACAGACTGAAGTTATTTAAACACATTTTCAGTTGACTGAACTATTCTAAAATTAATGTACCCAATAAATACAAGTGCCATTGTCCGCAAAAGCACCGTCAGCAACGGCCGCTTCGTCCATTCGACGCTCTTATTTATCCTGAAAAATTATTTAGCGTTTTTTTTAATAATGAAGCACATCGACAGGAAAAGATCGCGGGAATAAGAGAATGAGAAACGTTTTGATGTTGGAAAAGATAGCATTTTTACGACTGGGTACTCTGCGAAAAACTTAATTTATTGTTTCTTTGAGCCAATGGATTAAACTCGAAAAGTTCCAAGGACCACTATCGCTCATATTGAGATCGTAACATCTTTTAGAAATGAAACACATTTTTGTAAATCCTGAAAAATATTTTTGATGATATGAAATAGTCTTTGTGAAAGGAGGAAAACTATATTTTATTTCTTCTTTTGCTCGAAATTTCTAATTTTGCATTTACAACAACTTTAATGCAGGAAGAAGGGAAGGTGAAAAAAGGCCACGAATTATCGTTATGGTTATATCTCTCATCACGATTTGGGTAGAAACATATTTTTTGCCAGGATTAAACTTTTGACTGACTATTTATCTCGTTATTACCCTAAAACCTCGTGTATAGGTCCGGTACAATTTCGTTCCGTACGAATACAAATGACACCAAATAATGTGCGTAGGGTACAACTCGGCGAAAAAGTTATGTAAGCCAAAAGAGCCGGTTCTCAGGGCCTCATGCAGCAATTTCTTTCATTAAACCACTCAAATTGTTGGAAATAGTCGAAATACGAACAAATATTCCATCAAAATTGCAAAAATACCATTCGTTAGCGGCGTTATTTGCAAGAAAGCGAAAAAACGAAATACACCTAATGACGGTCATACGGAATTACGGGCGCTCCGTACACATGAAAATTTTCACCCGGAACTATACACGGGAAGGACCTATACACGAGGTTTTAGGGTATTATCTTTGATGGTACCGGGGGAACTACTGATGATGTCAAAGAATTATTGAGCAAAAGAGCAGGCCCATTGTCTTTAATTCCAAAAAGTTTATGTTCGTTATGGATGAAACAAACTTTTTGCAAATGAATTTTTTAAGCGTAGTATGCCACGCAATCGCAACAAAAGGACATCTGTTAAAATCCATAGTTAAAGATTAAACCTATGCTTTGCCGGTCCCTTTAAAGCGAAAAGCTGCGGCTAGGCTGGAAGGAGGTGTGCAATGGATGAAATACCCCGAAAATGATTTCCTATACCGGCTCACTTTCCGGGAAGACGTCTTAAATTGAATTGAGAGCCCATAACCGGGTGTCTGGGCAGCCGGGTGTGGAAAACAGCATGGAAATGGAGTTGGAAATTTGTAGAAACATGAAAAACATACATACAAAAAATGGGAAAACGAGATACGGTTAGGTTGCGGGAAAATAGGAGTCGAAAAGGTAAAACCCCCGGCTTAATGGCTCCGTGACAAAAAAATAGATTGTCGCTAACAATGGGCCGTTTTTTTGGCATGCGTGGAAATAAATAAACCAAAGCTGCCATTTGCGTAAAATTATGTTCGAAAAAATGTTTCGGTAAAATAGGAGTTGAAAAGTTAACCGGTAAACTGAATAGTTTTTTGCAACATACGCAAATTTTCGCCAAAAAGTTCATAAAGTTTAAAGTTTCATAAAGTTAAGTTTCATAATGTTTTCAACAGTTTGGGGGTTTCTGACCACGCTCTATCCGAATCCGAAGTGACCTAAATTCTAGCTCCTTTCCCCTTCAAGTTATCGTTGGCTTCAGACGAGCAGAGACTACTACTGAATTCTTAGAGTTGATAGACGTCTAAAGGAAACGGCGCGATCAGTGTCGAAAAATGCAATTTTGGGTGATGATCATAAAAACCATATTTTCGGCGATTTTCTTAATCAAATTCTACGTTTCAAACACTGAAATGACGCACAATGGCATGAGGAGTTCAGAAATGACCTTTAAATCGATCGATTTTAGCCTTTTCTGCACGATAAATGCTAAAAACTTTTTCGCGTAAACATAGAAAAAGTGAATTTTTGGGCTTTTAGGACCCCTAACAATTTTAGTTAGGGGTCCTAAAACTTTGAGTTAGGGGTCCCAAAACTTATAGGTAGTTCTCTAAACATAGAAATAATGAATTGTGTATTTTTACAAGATATCAAATTTCAGACCTATCGATTTGGGTTTAATTGCTGATAATACATTTAACGAAATTTAATCTCAATGCGTTAGATTCGGGGCGTGAAAATTCGTTTTAAAATAGCGTGAAAATGGAAAATGAACATTTATAAAAATTCTTTCCTTGTCGTCACCCGGGCCTTTTGGCTGTTTAAAACCGTTTAAGAAACATAAAAACCCGATTTCATGGCAACTGAAAAAATTTAAAAGGTTTTGTAAAACAACAAGTCGAAAATTAAAAAAATCTGTATTTCGAAGAACGCTCACGAATTTGCGCTTTACGATTAATTGATTGTCCATGCGGCTAGCAGGAGCAGTACGTTCATTAAAACACATGTTTCAACTTCGAAAAGCCAGTATAAACTGAAAGGAACTTCACTTTCTGAACTTTATGTTATCAAATCGAGGAATCGTGCCATTCTTTGCGAATACAAATTATTCACGTTTGCGCCACCTACAAGACTTAAATTTATGAAACATAAAAATGTAGGCTGAAAAGCGCTCCACCACAATGTGCAATTCCCAAAGTACGAACATTGGCTAACAATTACTGCAAGTGAGCAATTAAATTTTTGAAACAACTTATTTCCTAAAAATATTTTTGAAAGACTGACATGATACATGTGAGAATAATTTTTAGGCTTGGTTTTTTTTATAAACGTAAGGAAAGCAAGCACGTCGGTACGCGTTCATTTGGACTGCGAATCATTCATATCGCGCCACCGAGCAAGAGGCAAAATATTTGAAACACACGCATTTAATCCAGGTTGCTAAAAGAAGCCCAGTAGCGCCGATAAGGTTGAAAACATCAATTATTTTTTCTAAAGCACTTGTAAAAAAATTACTTTCAGAGGTCGTCTTTGAACCCTTGGCGTCAATAAAGTTATTAAAAAAACATTTTCATTGAATTTGGGACTGTCTCGAGTTTTCAAACGTGCTATTTGGATGATTTCAAGCTTGGCTTCAACGCCGTTTTCTTCAAACGTTCTATCAAAAATATTACAGCAAACGCAGCGAAGCCTGATTTGAGTGGTTTTGAGGTCGAATAATTGGTCGCCGACTGAGATAAATAGCGGTATGCGCCAAAAATATACCACGCACAAAAACCCTAGCTGAAAGACATACGATTTATCTAAAAAATGGCATGTTTTAAAGAAAAGGGTAAACTCCGAATTTGTGCACTTATCAAACTCACTAGTTTCGGTGGAGTTTGGGGGGGGAGGGGGTAGACTCGAGTCTCCAGGTGCATTTTAAATGCTTTTTCTAGCGGGAAGAGAGAGAGAGAGAGAGAGAGAGAGAGTGAGAGAGAGGTTGAGAGCCGTTTCCGAATTCGAATTTCAATTCATCGCTAAACGGGAGGTTGTGGTGGGTTGGTAATTAACTCAACTCGCAATTGGTGACGTAATGCATTAATAAACAAGTTACTTCCTCTAGAGGCCATTCTTGTATGTAGAGTTTAAAGTGACCAGAAAGTCAAACGCCACTTGTCCGTATCCGGATAATCTTTATCAGCGATCGGCGATAACGGATTTTCTAGTTCGAAATTTGTCGCGTAAACGAATAAATGTTCTAAATCAGTGGTTTAGTTTATTTTTTTAATTTATGGTCGACTATCGACATCTGCAATTTATGCAATATAATTCAGATCCTTTAATTTTTAGGTATTAAAAATTTTTGTCACTTCCGGGTGCCTTTAAAAACCTTTCAAATTAGCACGACAATCCGGGTACGGTAATCGTCCTTAGGTTCAGCACGGTATCTCTACACTCGCAAGTAGAGAGTTTCCCATGGAGAGAGAGAGAGAGAGAGAGAGAGAGAGAGAGAGAGAGAGAGAGAGAGAGAGAGAGAGAAAGCGAATCAGGTCCGAATTAAGGGCCGCGAATGTTTATACAAATTAAGGGCCCCTTGGGGTTAAAATTAATCCGCTGCTAATTCTTCTCAAAAATTCGGAAGAAATTCAGGAATCCATTTCATTGCCGTTTTGCCATAAAAACATGCCGTTCTTGGCGAGCATAGGGTAAAATCGGCGGGTCGTTGTGATATTACTGGGAACGCATCTGGCAGAGAAACCTCAAACCGTGAAACTTCAGGTTTCAAGAATGTTCAGATTACGAATACCGAAGGCTTGCTAACGTTTTAAAAAATAAGTTAGTACAAAATAAAAATAAAACTTTAAAAATCGTCTTGTCTCGAAAGAAATGCGCTAACCCAGTGCAAGGATTAGCGAACAAGCAGTTCTCTAGTGATCCAAGAAAATTGAAACATCTCATCGTCAAATAGATGGTCGTCTAAATTATGAACAAGCGTGATAGGCATAATTTTAATTCTGTAATAACCTAGCAAAAATCTATTGATGGAATTAGCCAATACAATATTTTCAGAACATTACATTTTCTTGCAACACAACTTTTTCGAGGGCGAGGCTAAAAATCGAAGAGTTGCCAGCCGGGGGGTAATTACGTTGCGTTGGGGGTCAGATGTGCCCTTAGGGTATATTAAGAGAGAAGGGAAGGCAGGCGGATATGAAATGAGATTATTTAGAAGAGAAGCGGGCATCAGAGGGTACATACATACCTAGCCACGGGACGACTGATGCTGATTTTTGATCCTCATCATGAATCATGCGTGGCGAAAACATCGCAAGACTGGAGGGGATGGCTGGCAGAGATTTTTGGGAAAATCACCAGTTTTTTAGAGATAATCAGGTCGGTTTTTATGCAATATCCGGGGAGGGCCGAACTTCGAAATACCTTTAAATTCCTCTTATTACAACACTTATAGGATATTATAAAATCATAATCAATATTTTTGTGGCGTGTTTCGTAAAATCTAACCATTTAAAAGCGGAAAACCAACGAAAAAAACTAGGAAAAATTTTTTAAGCTAAATTTTAGCCGAAGTCGAGTTTTTTGTCGTTTGAATTTATAATTTTGCATGGCAATTTTTAATCGTAAAATTTGACGTTTAGGAACATCAAAATAATTTTAAAACGCTTCCTCATTTTATAAGAAAAAAATTGGATCGTAAGGGAAGGGTTGGAAAAGCATGTTCTATCTATCTACCTCATTCGTAAACTTCGACCCTTGAGAATCCTTCCCTTTCAGGACTTTTTCTAACTGATCAGCTCAGAATGACTAATAAGGCTGGGTAGCAGTGATTGTTTAGGAAAGTAATCTAACAGAAAAGTGGCAACGAGGGCTGTCTAGCCGAGGTTCTTTAGGAAGCATCAAAAAATTTGCAAATGCCCTACATAGCAGAGATTTTTAACGAAAACAAGGAATAACGCGCCTCCGTCTGCCGAAACTAGCATATATTTCTGTAAAAAAATACTAAAAATTGGCAAGTGAGCATGGATTCTTTAGGAAAACAGGTCCACAGACGCTCTAGGGAAAACTAGCCAGATTTTTTAGAAAAAAGCTTAGATTCTTTCGGAAATACCCCTAGATTAGCCTAGCCAGCTAGCAAAGATTCTTTCGGAGATTGTAAAGTAATAAATCTGGCAAGAAAATTGGAATGTTTTAGCTGAGATTTAACAAGGGCCAACTGGACGAGCTAGCCGAGATTATTCAGGAAAATTGAGGGAAATTACACCAGGTAAGCTAGCCGTGATAATTAAGGAAAAGTAGGGAAATTTTCGCCAAAAAACCAACTCACATTCCTGACAATACTTTTTACGGGTATTTGTTTTAAATTGAAACAAAGAATTTTTAAGTAAATTTAGAGAATTCCAGTTACAAGCCAGATTTGCCTGGAGTGGTGGGTTTTTACAGAAAAAGCGGTTGAGTACCAAACGTTCCTCCTTACGACCCCCGTTTAACACAAAACGGACGGGGATGGAGGGGGGCGAGGGAGGGTAGTGGATGGGAAAAGCCTCATAAGAGCCCCCATAAAAATATGTTTCTCGGGGTGGGGGGTAGAAGAAGGCTTGGCGAGTGGGGGAGGAGGGCTACGATGGGGGTCAATGTTTCAAGCTATAAGCCAAACGGAGGACGGGCACTGGTATTTACCCCCACCCGGATGAGGCCACGCCCCTTTTATGGCGTCGGTGTTTGGCATTAAAGGGACCGGTAAGGTGTGTTAAGGGTAACTAGACATCTAAAAAAATACCCACTGGAGCGAAAATCGGGTGGGGATTATTTCTGCACCATTCGAAAGCTCTTGGAAAGCTGAGCTTAGGCTTTGCTTAGGCTTAGGCTTAGGCTTGGGCTTCGGTTAGGCTTAGACTACACTTAGGCTTCGGTTAGGTTAGGTTTCGGGCTTGGCTCGTTTTCCTCACTATTTAGCGCCCTAATATTACGCGTATTTGTCAAAAAAAACCAGGATATGGCACCAAGAAACATCAGTGGATTCTACAAGAATCTGTTTCACACGCTCCAATATTTTTTGAAACACTTCAATTCAAATCGCCACAACAAAAAGTATAAGGTTTGTATCCGTCTGGAAATGGCTAGTATGGTAATACTGGTTTTAGTAAAACTCAGCCATTTACGGTCTTCACCAAAAGCGAAATACACAATTGTTAAGATTTTTAAAGCCTTATTTTTTATTTTTTTTATTAAAAACTTTAAAGCCAAAGTTGGTCGGACCAACAATTTGTGAAGTTTAAAGCTTCAGCACACTCGCAAATTAACTCCAATTTTGTGACTTTCAGCATTGATTTGTCCGAAACAAATTGTTATAAAACCCCCCTTGGCCTCTATGTCATTTAAGACCCCTTAAAAATGGTGAAAATAGCAAAAATTTTACCGGGCAAGCTAGCAGAGATTCTTTGCTGAAAATTTTTAGGCTAGCTAATTTCTGGCACCTTCACTTTTAGTTTCTAGCCTTTAAATTCTAATTTTTAGGCTTCGACCCAGAAGTTGACTTCCCTTTCCCCACGAGGTCCCAATGGGAATTTGGCCATCTTCCAGGAAGTTCGGAGTCTTTTTCGGAATTTGACGGAGCGAATATAATCGAATTTTGGGGGCCCGATAATGGAGTTAGTTAAGACTGGGGTGGTGGTGTTCTTTGAAAAAAGGAGGGATGAGTGTATTAGTTGATTACGCGAGAGAGAGAGAGAGAGAGAGAGAGAGAGAGAGAGAGAGTGAGAGAAAGAGAGAGAGAGAGAGAGAGAGAGAGAGAGAGAGAGAGAGAGAGAGAATGCTGGAGTGAGAGAGCAGAGAGAGAGAGAGAGAGAGAGAGAGAGAGAGAGAGAGTGAGAGAGAGACTTGAAAATGAGATGTTTTAAGGATGAAAAAGAATCCAAAGATCCATTTGCGTAATTGATACAAAATATGTTACAAATTAACTCCAATATCCCAAAACCTTTTCACGGATAATGGCTTCATAATCTGCTTTCAAAAACCGTTGGAATTTCGGTGTAAAATGGATATTTTCGTATTTTTAAAGTGATGTTTATAAAAGAAAGTTAAACACACTGCCTCTATTTATGTTGTAAAAATTGGATCTTGGGTAAGAGTTGGTCTCCGATACTGCGTAAGCACCAAAGTATGTTTCAAATTAATTCTGAAAGCGACTGAAAATCGCAATCTCCAGTTGACGCATAGGAAATAATTAAAGTAAAAATGCTTCAATTAACTACAAAAATAATTAAAAATAAGAGCTTTCATAAGACAACAAAATTCGTATTTCGATCCGCCCCTGGGGTAATCCACCATCCGACGAAACATTAATCTTTTCGCGGGTCCACGGCGAGGAATTGCGGGTGCAATATTGCATCTCTCGCCCCTCTCTCTCTCTCCCTCTCTCTCTTTCGGGACTACGGTAAATTCCAATTTTTCCGCAAATACACTATAGACACGTAGGATTGATGGGTGACGAGACCAAGAATATTGGCCCCAGAATTAAGACCACAAAAATGATGGTCCGGAAAAAAGATTTATTGGTTAGGAGGGTACTGTAGGGATCGCTAGGGGACCGGAAAGCAATATAACATGTTGTTTATATTAATAAAGGGTAACGACTACGCGGGGCTTCATCATTACGCATAGAGATTGCCAGAAAACAGCAAGAAAACTACCTCGTGAAGCATTAATGTTTGAACGTTTGGCGAGACTATATTATATTGTATGATACATTCATTTTTCTGATAATTTTGGCCTCCTTTTTAAAGAAACAGCATTTAAGCTCTAGTACTGTATTTAATGGTTTGAATCTTTATTATTATTTTTAGCAAAATTTAACTGTTTTTAAATCAGAAAACCAACTAGGCAACGTTAATCTTTAATTTGCTCTAAAATCGGCGATTTTTGATAGAAACTCACTTTTTTGTATCTTTTAATAAAAATTTGTCAAGTTTTACGCTTAGGAATAGCAGAATCAGTCTAGAACCACTGTATCGATATCACAAAAGCGATATTGCGCAAAAATCGGAAATAAAAAGATCTACAATCTTCTAAAAATAACTTCGTATAAAACATATTGAAGATTATTAATTTCCGCGTTGGCAAATTAAAATGTTCCGAGAAATATTTAAGCTTTCAGACACGCCGTTTTGAGAATTTTTCGACTTCGAACAAATAGAAACTGATTTCGTTAAAAAAGAAAGCTGCTTTTTTAGTTTTCCGCCGGCCTGAAATTGAAATGTTTCATAATTATATGTAGAAACATGATGATGTTTGCAGAATTATGCCGACCAATTTTTCGATCCTAAATAGAATTCTATTATATTTTTATCCTAATCTAATCCTAAATTGTCGTATAATAAATGTTATCTTTTTTTGGTGGCATTAACGTCTTGTCTGGCCTGACTGGAGGCGATTTTCCGCATTCCATGACATGACGCCAAAAATCCCCTCGCAAAAATCAGCGGCTCGGAAAAATATGGAAACGTCGATCTGTAAAGTTGTGCTGTAAAAATGTATCGTGGCTTAGCTTTAAAGGTAAATTAACTAATACCAATACGTTAAGATATACTAAAACTTTGGGTTAATTAGCTAATACGATTAAATATGATCCACCGGGGAGATTCCCAGGTAAATTAAACTGGATCAGAAAAAACGATTACGTTGAAAACTTTAGGGCCACAGTAGATAATTCTCTGAAACACTTTCTACGAGCGCTCTAAAGCCATGGAAATGCGTTATAATTTCATACCACCAATATCATATTATCTTCGTTACTGCTACAATCGATACCATTTTTTAAGAAATTAAGAAACTTAAGAAATTTAAGAAATTTAAGAATTTAAGAAAAAATTTAAGAAATTCCGTTACTTTGGGAATGCGATCGTTTTTTAAAGTCAGCCGATCCAAAAAATAAGGAAAATCGCAAGTTCAAACCCGACCGGAACCCAGGCCAAGCAGCCACTTTTTGCTTAAAAATTCCCTCTACGAGCCCTTAAAAGTCGTTGGTGCACCCGTAAATTATACCGGTTACCACTCAAGCAAATACCCATTTTTTTGGAAACATTAAATATGAAAAAGACATCGGATTATGCCGTTTTCAGCATCACATATTTGTCCGTAGGAGCCATAGATTCGCCCTAATGGCAAAAGTACCATCGTTGAAATCAACCGCTTCGACATTCACAATGAATTGTTTGCAACACAAATATGTGTGAAACACGTTTTTAATGAAACATTCGCTCAAAAAAAAAAATTGAGAAGAGCGGATGTTTGAAATGACAGGAAGACAGCTGACATCTTCGGCATCAGGGTTCATCCAACAGGAATTTCCCCATGGGGATTTCCAAAGTTGAGGTTGGCTGTGATGTGGGTAATGTTTGATCCTAGTTTTCAAGGACTTTTGACGGATTTATTGGATGCCACAGGGAAAAGGATTTCCAAAATAATCCCTGCTGGATTGCGAACGATAAGAATCCCTCAAAGATCTCTGCTAGCTTGCCACGGGCTAAAAATATGAAATCGTTTGGCCCTCATCTATTCTCACCATATCGGTTGGTCCGGAAGAACTCTAAAAATTCCTCAAGAATCTCCGCTGGCCTGCCAGGCCCATACAAATTCCTCAAGGGCCTCTGCCAGCCTGCCAAATCCTTCAAAATTCCCCAAAGAGCCCTGCTAGCTTGCCAAAGCCGACAAGATTCCCAAAAGATCTCTGCTAGGTTACATCCATCAGAGAGCAGGCTAATTCAGTGTATGAACGTACATCGAGTGATCGCAGAACAACCTATCCGATATGTTTCTAAAATTTTCGAAACATTTTTTTGATAAAAATGAAATAATATTCCTGGTCTCGAATTTTCCAAAAATAACGTCAGAATTTTGGTTGGCAACCCACATCAAAATCCGGCTCAAAAAGTGACCAGTGACATTCCAGAGATAAAAAAGAAAGAAGAGGGTTCACCGAGTTCGGGATCGCAAATAAAACATTGAATCCTCTCGGGACCCTTTTTCAGGGGGTTCAGAAATCCTTTAATTCTTGCAGCAGTAATGGAATGCTTCTAAAAATGGAGTGAATTGCGAAGTTTGACGCAATCAGTTTCGATAAGTTCTCTCTTTTTCGCGCAGGTAATTGCACAAAATTATTTTGCGAAAAGCGTAAAATTTGCAAAACATTATCATGAAAAGATGTTTCAAAAAAATTGCAGAACCGCTGGGATCTTGGAAAGTCAATATTTTTTTCAGGAGTTTCTTAATTATGCTTTAATCTGGATGGACAGGGCAACACTTTTTGTACAAAATAATCCGCTAAATACATCTTTCAAAACCTTATATAGCTGCATTTTGGTAAATTTTTTAATCACACGAGCTTAGCACCATCAACCTTTCCAAGTGTTAAATGTTGTAAAAATTCATCAGAATTAGACGGCGGCGAAAATTTAAACAACCAGCGATAATAATAACAAATACAACTTATGCGGGAAATAGAAATCAAATAATTTTGAACGTCCTGATCTACCACAATCGATCTGAATGATTTTTGTCTTTTTCCCACCGGAAATAGCGAAATATTTGATTTCACAAAGCGGCGTTGTAGGAAAATGTTTCAAAAATTCTGCCTGACAGCGATCCTGATCAATGGAATTCCTGTAGCGGCGCCAGATAACAAGCCTCGAATTTTTGCCGACGAAAAGGGAGGTGGAGCTCCTCCAAATGTGCTACAAAATCGAGAAAAAATTGTTGCAAGATCGAAAGATGCCGTAATTAATTTTAGTTGGGGAATGTTCGAAACTTTCTAAAAATCTTTAAGCATTCGAATGACGTGAAAATATTAAAAAATGGGTAGATTAAGCCTGATAATTCCGTTTATCTTCATTTCATTAATTCTATGGACACCTTTGAAGAAATATAACAAATAACATAATCCATAAATATGAAACAGGTGGTTTTTAAACCGATATAGTAGAATAGAATCTAATTCTTCTAGTGTAATTTAATTCACAACGTGAAAACGCAAAAATCGGAATGTTTCAAAAAATTACTGGATTCTGATCCAAAGTGATTGATTAATCGACGAGCCTAAGGAACGGGTAATTTTGCCATTTATTAAAGTACCAGCGCCCAAAACCCGCTTCGCGGGCCTTGGACGCTGGAATGCGGCCTTTGGATGAAAAGTTTGACTTTCCGATAGTTCGGGTCTTTCGGACCCCTCCCCTCCCCCGACCAAACTCGCGAGTGCAACTGGCAAGGATGAGGAAATTTCTATTTTTCACATTATGCAAATTAGCCCTTAGGTCCCCCAATAATGAATAAAACCGGCTTAAACTTTGTAAATTTGTATTTTATCGAAAGTCTGAAAACGCCATCGGAAAGAGGAGGGTCGATTCCTCACGTGACGAAGAATTAGCGCATTTTATACAGGGTGGGCAAAAAAAAAAGCCCACAGTTTGGGTCGAAATAACTCGCGAACGGTAGAGAATCGAAGGTACGTTACCATGCCAGAATGCTTAAATATGCTGGGTATGAAGATTTAACACAACTTGATTTTTTCGATTTTTGAGTACGAAACTGTACTATTGACGCTGGTTGCGACCGAAAATTGTGCGTTCCTGAACGGGTGGTGGGAAAATCCTGATTTTTTGTCTGAAAATAGTATAAATTTGTAGAAATGTAATGGCAAAATTTTAGAATTTTTTGAGGTCAATTTCATTTTTTAAAAACAAAACAATTTTCGCGAGTTTTCGTTATTTTTGTTCTCGGTGTCATAACTCGCTTATAACTCACTGCCTATGGCTGGTTTTTCGCCAATGGCTTATCCAAATATTAATCTCGGATCCCACACCATATTCCACCACAATCTATGGTATTTTTGTATTGCTTGCTAAAACGTGCCCCAGTGGGGGTACTGTAGGTTTCGTTTTTCCCGCTTTTCTCGGGGCCCCTAGCTTCGATTCGGCTAAAATTTTCTGGGTTGTTAGGCAATAAGTAGAGGCACCTTACTGCCAAATACGAGAGCGTACTATCCACAAACTTTCATGAAAAAGACTAAAAACTTATTTTTTAATTCTGCGGCAGAATTTTGTAAATTTTTTGATCAATTGGTCCAAAAACTGCTACTATTGGTTTTCCGGAAAGATCGAAGCGATTCCATGGCAAAAACACCGGAAAATCACAAATTTCGATTTTCTACAGTAACCCCCGTGGAGCGCGTTTTAACATGCCATCACAAAATTCCATAAATTGAAGATTTTTCTATTCGAGGACCTTCTAGAAGCGATTGTAAGATAGCCTGTCAAAAATGACTGATTTTGGATGGTAAATAACAAAGTTACGAGGCAAAGTGCAAAACAAGGCCCGAGAGCCGATTTTGGGTCCGAGTGGCCGGGTCAATTTTCGAGTTTTTAAAAATAAAAAAACCACCTAAGTCTTTTGGATACGGTTATAGCTTTGATGTTATTATCTACGCCCGTCAAATTTGGGGACAATCTGATTCATGATTATGGTGACTTTCAGCTCAAAATCGAAGATCACCCTATTCCAAAATCGAAGTTTAGAAATCTTCTTAAAATGTTTGCGACGTGAAACTGCTTTAATCTTTGCATAGTTTTATTCAACTGATAGCACAGACTTATTGCTCAAAATATCCCTACGACTCCACCTTCCAAAATTTTTTTACGCAACCTCCAATTCGGTTTATTTCGGGTTTTGATGAATTTTCTTGGCGCCAACGGCAGGTTAAAAAAATTCATGAATAAGGCTTTAGGATGCGCTATTCCACTGCTATCAGATAAAATTAAAATGACAATTTTCATAGCGCGATTGAAATTTATAAAATGGTGGCAAGGTATGTAAAAAAGCACGAACCAACCGTTTTGGAGGCCCTAAAAGACGCCCTTCCAAAGAGGTACGGTAGCTCGAAATTTTGTAGATGATAGATCAACCCCAGAACTACATAGCTAAGCAAAGAAAACAGCTCAGTCTCCTTTGGCAATTTAGAAATATTTTTCCCAAGTTCAGTTTCGATACCTCGAAAAATCCATGACCAGGGGGTCGTTGAAAAACTCAAAAATTCGTCGATCTCGAAAATTTTTTTAATGTGTTTATGCAATTGTGCATAGTCCGTAGGTATTCTACAACTCGTTCTTTTGACATTTCCACCATAAGTTTTTTAATATCGAAAAATTACGAAATTTCTCCATACAAAATTTCATTCCTCTATAACTTTTCAACCAGACCCTCAAAAATTCTTAAATTTTGTAGGTACATATCTGCGGCTTATATTACCTTACATAATAAAAATTAGATGCCAGCCACCACAGGAAACTGAGAAAAATACAAATGAAGTTTCCCCGAACGCACAGTTTTCGGGTGTCATTTGTATTGATACGTCGCCAAAAATCGAAAAAATCAAGTTGTGTTAAATCTTCATACCCAGCATATTTAAGCATTCTGGCGTGGTAACGTACCTTCGATTCTCTACCGTTCGCGAGTTATTTCGACCCAAACTGTGGGCTTTTTTTTTGCCCACCCTGTACACGGGAAGGCCCTCAAATCGGACCTCGAAAGTGACGCCCGGACACACAGACACACACAGAGATACACTCCAAAATTATATAAGGTAGGATAAAAAAACCTAAATACAAAAATAGAATGTATAGAATTTTGATTTTGCAAAGAATAACCTTTACAATTTTTTTTATTAATGGTACAATAGAAAAACAGATAATTAGGAGCCTTTTTCATATTAAAATTTTTATACTTTTATACTTTTATACATACTTTTATAAATTTACAATTTACGGCACGATAAGGAGAAAACTACCAATTGGCAACGAAGCTCGTTGGCAAAACATGGCGAAAAGGCCTTTTTTAGGATTTAAATGCTACAAATAATTATAAGATCCGATTTGCGGAGGTTGTTTTTGTCAGTTCCCGGATTTTCCGGCGAATGATTTTCGAACAAGAGGAGAGAACCTAACACCCAGCAGAGGACGCTGAAATTTGAGGCGTCACTGAATGCCTTTTCTTCCCGAAAAATTGCACAAAAAAACCTTTTAGACGCCTGGGGACAGCCGTCCTCTGATTGCCAACCGGGGGTACTGTAGTGGGAAGGGCAAATTACAGCAAATTGAACAATTTGATAGTCCCGATAGTCAAGCATGGTGGAATTATCATTAGGTAAAATCAGGAAAAGGCTGCGAAGATGAAACTTTTATTTTTAAATCTTTTCGAAAATTGAAAAAATTTTATTAATTAGAGATGGCCTGCCGAAAACCTGGGTATTGTTTAACGTAGTATGTTTATATCGTAGTCGTATACAATAATAGCAAATTTTAAGAAAGTTTAAGAAAAGACCACGAGGCAGAGTGAATTATCGATAGGGAATTTTTCGATCTGGCCTACTAACATGAAACGTTAATTTTTGTCCAACTTGCGAATCAATCGCGCCTAGATAATTAGACAAATAAAAAGCGTGAAGCCCTTGGAATTGCAAGTGTAGTATCATACAAATTTAGACATTAAATAACTAATTAGTCGACCTAATGCCTTCTATAATTATCGTTGGGGGAACTCTGGAAAAGAGGTTCGATACTTAAACCTTCATTCTTAATTCGACGTGTCTTAAATGATTTTATTAATTAAAAACCAAGGCAGCGGCAAAAACATTGTTGACTAAACTCCTGATCTAGCAAGACAAATAACAATCGAACTGTAGGTAAAAGTAAAATCGGTAAAACCAAGGTACTGAAACATTGGTTTTTATTAAATCTGTGGTCAATTTATGTAAATCAGCTAAATAAAAACTTAGACACCGTCGAAATTTAAAGTTTTAGTTTACAGATTTGTCATAAAAATCTCGAATTAGGACCGCAAACACACGTCAACGATTACAGGCAAAAAAAAAATCACGAAAAGAGCTGCGGTGCTGAAACTTTAATTTTTAATTCGAGGTGGCTTAAATAACTTTATTAACCAAAAATCAAGGGAATTGGCTAAAACATTGATGGTTAAATTCCGGATATAGCAATGATAATAATGCGAAAGAACCTAAATTTAATCTATAGCACAAAGAAACAAATTCGATGCCAAGGGGAGAGTCCGCGCAGAAATAAGTGAGTCGAGTTGGCACTATTACGCGATGAACCCCCAGAGATGTGATAGTGGATACAGGAAACATACTTATTTTCACTTTAAATGCATAAATTTAATTTAACTAGGCTGAATGCGAATAGGGCCATCAGATGACGGGGCGAGGGGGGAGGCGCAATCGATTTGCATGCCGGCCAAATTGTGTGTTTTTGACAGCCATTGGAGAATTTTTGAAAATGGGCGAAGAGGGGGAATTTCCTCGTTTATTTGAGGAACCAGGAAAAATCGAAATTTTAGCGACCAGAATTCGTGATCCATTACGCCATAAAATGGAGATTGAAGTTTGCGTGACTGATCCCTTTAAAAATAGCTAATCGATTACGCCACCTAAATCAGAAATATTTTTCACGCGGCTGGTCCCTTTAAAAAGTACCTAATCATTACGCGATAAAACTAGACCGTTGCCGACTCCTTTAAAAGGTGACACCGATGAGGAAATGGAATTCGGAACGTAATCGCATACAAATTGTGTTCGTCTATAATTCTTCGAGCACAACGTTAGCTAAAACACATCATTCTTGGCTTCCCGGCCGCTTTAAAATTCAATGGAATAAGTTAATTAAGCCGTTAAATTCTCAAGCCAGATTCCGCCTTCCCTGGTCCTTTAAAAGGTTTAATCGATTACGGAATGGAATCATAATGTATTCCCTCGAATTCCGGATTTTTTAAATGGCTAACCAATTACGACACCGAATAATTGGCCCTTGAGGGCGTATATCAGATTACGGAAAATCATACAGCCGAAATCAGGCTTCCCGGTCCGTTTAAAACAGGTAAAAAAATTACATCATCAAATATTTAGTGACGACCCCAGATTATAAGAGGTCTAATCGATGACGCCCGGTAATTGCCGTTCAATGGCAATGGATTGCACACTTTTAACTACGGTTGGCATTTGAGGAAACCGGTTTCCGATCTCTTGGATTTGAATCAATGTTTGATTGACGATTGTATCGAAATCGATTTTTCAATTGCATCCTATCGATCGATTTGCAAAAACCGATTTGAATAGGATCCGATTTGATCGGTTCTCGAAAAACCGGTTTTTGATTCGAAACCGATCGATCGGTTTCGGAAAAAAATCGGATTCCAGGCGAGAAACCGAGCGGAAATGAACCGATTTATGGCGAATTTTGGATGCAAATCACGATATTCCTCATTTTTTGTGCTGAAATTGGGGGTCAGCTCGTAACTTCCAGAGCCATCATGTCTGGAAGGAACATATCCATTTTTTGGAAACTAAGAACGGCTTAGTTTCAAAAAACCGTAGGACGACTGCCTGCCAAGCACCAAAAAAAATGATTTGCATCCAAAATTCGCCATAAATCGGTTCATTTCCGCTCGGTTTCTCGCCTGGAATCCGATTTTTTTCCGAAACCGATCGATCGGTTTCGAATCAAAAACCGGTTTTTCGAGAACCGATCAAATCGGATCCTATTCAAATCGGTTTTTATGCAGAATCGATCGATCGGATGCAATTGAAAAATCGATTTCGATACAATCCGGTCAATCCAAACATTGATTCAAATCAAGAGATCGAAACCGGTTTCCTCAAATGCCAACCCTACTTTTAACGGGTCTAATCGGGACCATGACATTTCCGCCAACGACAATTCCGCCAACGGCCAAAATGCTTGTAAAATGCGATGTTTCATGCGTGTAACAATCCTAACTATTTTTTCTCGCCCGGATCTAGCTATTACAGAAGAAATAACAAGCGTATGATAGCTTTTTCTTCAAAATCGGATTTTGCGCCTGAAAAGGTAAAAAACGCGATATGATGCCCAAAACAACCCACCCGCATCGTAATTTCTTCGCTACTAGCATGTACTTACGTTGATTGAATTTATTAATGCCAAAAACACAAAGAAAATCTTTAATTTGGAAAGTTTTGTGTGTTTTGGCCTCAAATTGGCGGAAATGTCGCTGGCGGAAATGTCATGGTCCCGTCTAATCAATTATGGCATGAAATTTCAATCCTTTTCGATGAATTGCCTCTCCCTTTAAATCGAAATTTCCTAATGTAGAAATTGCATAACTGCGAGGTTTCAGAATGTCGACATTTATTGATGCCGAAATTTAAATATATCGAATGTTTTTGGGGGTTTTTTTTAGATTTGTTCATAGCAATCTCGATGCTCTGAAATTTCGGCATTATGAATTTTTCACCAAGGAAATGTCGACATTATAAAACTTTAAGGGCCACTTGAAATTTCGACATTATCAGGCCCCTAAAAAGTACAACCGATTACCCGGCCAAGATAGCTACGACTCCCGTAAATTGGTGCGCCGCGTACTACGCCGTATCCCCCCACCTCGGCCCGACATTTGGAGCGATGTGGAACGGGGGCAACGGCTGGACCATAGCCGTCCCTTCAGAAGACCCCCGAAGCGATTAAAAGGCGGTTTCCGAGTCACCCGAACTGCCCCGATACTAGCTTGGTACAGTTTTTTTTCAACCCTGTTTTTTGACGCCATCTGAAAGAGCGTAATGGCTGTGTTAAAGTAAAATGTCGATTTTCGGGGTTTAAATGGCTGTAAGTTGCGTGCCACGAATTATCTCGAAAATACTCATCAGAAAATCTGAAAATTTGGACAATACGAATTTTAAGATTCTGATCATTTTCTATACATTGCACACCTGAAAATGACTAGAACAGGTTAAACGTGTACTGAAAGTGATTTCAGACGTGGACAGTCGGCCGCCGTTGAACTATCGTGAAGGGGCAATTGCATCGAATGGTGTATCGCTTATCGAGCGGCCAGTGTACAATTGCGATGTGCGAAAACGACGATTTTTGCGTGTTTTCGGGCGTCTGGGAGGCGAGATAGTGGGGGACGGGCAGAGAGCCCCGACGGACAGAGAGCAGCCCTGGGGGAGCCGCTCGGATGCTGCAAGAGAGCAGCCACCTGGAGCACCCTCGCTGTCTCGCCCCTCTGCGCCGCCCGCACTCTCTCGCCTTTCCCGTCCCAGATTCCACTCAAAAATCATCGTTTTTCGCACATTAAACGCAATTTTTAAGATATGCGGACAGGTGGCCGCTCGATAAGCGATACACCATTCGATGCAGAATTTTTGCGCGCATCTTTCTACGATAGTTTCAACGGGCGGCCGACTGTCCTACGTCTGAAATCGCAAAAACTCTTTCAGTACACGTTTTAACCCTGTTCTAGTCATTTTCAGGTGTTGCAATGTATTAGAGAAATGATCAGAACCCTAAAATTCGTATTGTCACAAATTTTCAGATTTTTCTGATGAGTATTTTTCGAGATAATTTTTCGTGGTACGCAACTTTAACAGCCATTTAAGCCCGAAAATCAACATTTTAAACTTTCAAAACTATGCAGCCCTACTAATTCGACTACGCTCTTTCAGATGGCGTCAAAAAAACAGGCTCCAAAAAACTGTACCAAGCTAGTTCGAGTGACTGGGACATCGCCTTTAATGGGCCACACCCCAGCCGAGCGAGAAAGAGAAAGAACGGCAATAGAAGGGCCAAGGGCCAACACCCCGAAAAACAACCCATTTCTTGCCAAAAGCCGCCCCCAAATGAAAGCCACCGCCTTAAAATTTCCATTTTTCGCGTGGCGGGGGGCATGTGGCAAAACCGCACGAAAAACAAGGAAGTATGTCGGGATTTGTTTGCAGGAAAATTCGAGGTTTAAAATTAAGCGAGGGCGTTTTTCCCGTCTATTTGAGAGGTTTAATCGGTTACAAATAAAATGGTTGAAAAGGCCGGTTTAAATAGAGGTTTTTAAATTTAAAATCTCAAATCGCTTGAGGGGTTTAAACAATTCGTTTAATTTTGACTTGCCAGTTCCTTTAAATGATAGAATCGATTAGGAAAAAAATACTACAGCATCTATAATTAAAAACAATTCTAGGTTTAAAAGGACCCCGGGGGCATGGTTTTGAAGGAACATATTTTTTTGGATCAAAACATTCTTTCTGATTCACTTACTGGCCTCTTTAGAAGGTCTCATTGCTTACGAAATAAACTCATACGGACTAATGCTTCGACGGAAATCTCGGTTGTCAGCCCACTTCAATAATTTAATCGTGCTTTCTTTCATCTAACTAGTAAGAAGATCTAAATTTTAAATTTCGGAAATCCTCGGCCAGAGTCTCCTCCTTTAAAGGGTCTAACCGATTACGACACCAAATCGGCAGCAAGCACGTTGAGCGCCCGAAAATTCGGTACTGTACTGTTAGCGGGGGCGAGGATTTTTTTTGGGCGAAATCCATTAGTCATAAAACCATTAGTCATAAACACATTAGTCATAAATTCCATTAGTCATAAACCCATTAGTCATAAATTCCATAAGTCATAAACTCATTAGTCATAAATTCCATTAGTCATAAATTCAATAGTCATAAATTTTATTAATCGTAGATTTTGAGTTTTGAGTTTTGAGGTTTGAGGTTAGAGGTTTTGAGGTGTATGTGATGGTCCTTGTCGTGTTCTCGAATCAAACTCCTTGGTTGCACGTGATCGGATATCATTAAACCTATTAATTTTGGATTTGTTAACGGATTATTCAGAGAATAATTTCAATCAGTTTCATAACATTTATGACTATTGAATTTATGACTATTGAATTTATGACTAATGGAATTTATGACTAATGAGTTTATGACTAATGGAATTTATGACTATTGGATTTATGACTAATGGAAATTATGACTATTGGATTTATGACTAATGGGGTTATGACTAATGGTTTTATGACTAATGGGGGTAAATCATTTTTACCGGGAAGAAAGCTAATTTTAATTTTAGCTTTTATCTCATGTTAAATCTTACACACAGCTTGTTTTTATAGGAATTTTAGTAGTTTTCAATTGCTAGGAAATCACAAATTTGAAAACACCTTTTGTCGATGCATTACTATCATAGAAACAGTCCCGATTTCTTAGGGCTTTTTCCCGAAACATTTTTTCGGCCAAAATCAAAAACTTTTCTCGTTTCAGCTTTTGGATTTGGATGGTGCAGAAAATATACCAAACTCTTTGAACCTCGATCTTTGGTTCCTTATGGCCTTAAAATTCCTGCGGCGCACAGAAATTCATCAGAAAATGGAAATTTTACGGCTAAAAACGAAGAGTATTTGATGGCCACGACAGCCCCCCCCCACGCAATCATAAACGGACACCGGAGCGTTTCGGAAAATGGGAGTGACGTGGAGCTTATGGCTTATGGCTAGGGCAAGCTAGCGGAGATTTTTAGGACAGTTAAATTAAGATATTTTCAGGCCAGGATAATTTAGATTTGGATACAAACGGCGACATATCGCTAGTCCAAATTATTAAATTAACTAAATTACCTCGAAAATGACATTTTTCGAAAAAAATGTTTCGCATCAAAATCGTTAGGAATTGGGAGATTCATTTTCAATCCAGTGGAGCAGATGGCATTTCGTAAAATACAGCCATTTCGAGCCAGAGCCAGTACAGCCATTTCGAAAAACATGGTAGGCGGGCAGCTACGCAGAGAAACACCCACTATTTCTATCGGTGCCGTACCGGCTGTACCGACCGTATTTTACTAATTGCCGAACAAGTGGCAAAAAAGTCGATCGTGGTTTTTTGCCATTTGTTCCACTAGCCGAGGTTTTTTGGGATATAGAAAAATCTCGCAAAAAATAGCCTAAACACTAACAACAAAAAATCAAACTACGCTCCGATACCGCCCGCCGATCAAAAAAATTGTGTTACAGCCGTGGCAGCACCGCCGCCAGCGCAAAATAACCTAATTTATTGCTATTGGAGCCCTCTCGTAACTACCCGGAAATTCAGTTACCGTATCTGTTTCTGGGTCACGTTTTAAGGATTAAATTAGCTGACCAGGCTACGAGATAATTCATAAAAACGAAAAGTACGACCCTTTGACTACCCGACCCCCTTTGAAACCGTCGTCTGGCAGAGAGCATTTGGGAAAAGTGGGCCTGCTGGCAGAGATTTTTGCGGAATTGTCACTATGCAGGGCAAACAGCTGGCAAAGCTGATTTTTATTTTGCAAATGGATAGCTAGCAGAGATATTTTAGGATTTCTGTGTAAAATCTTGAAATAAACTGGATAAGCTTATTGAGAAAAGCCGCATCAACTAGCAGTGATTCTTTGGGAATAATCGCAACTCGCAGTGGGTCTTAAGGAAAATGAGGAAAATTGTCTAGCAAAGACTATTTGCGGCTCGCTGGCTAATTTTTTTGGGGTTCTTGAGGCAATTCTATCGATCTTTGTCCCCGTTTAAAAAAAGATGTTCCAGCTATTCTGGAAATTCAGGTGAGTTATCAAAAATTATTGGTCTTGGGCACACATCTATAAAAATTCGTGCAGAAAAATCGGTTAGATACTCGCGCCCATTTGAGGGATCGGAAACTAGCAGGGATTCATTGAGGAAATTGACGCTGGCTAGAAGATAACCTTAAGGAAAATCGATCGATATGGCTGCCGAATCCTTTTAAAAAGAGCTGTTTCAGCGGTCCTTGCTGGCGGTCAACTTGCTGTAATCATTATATCGTCGCGAAAACTGGCGAAAAGGTTAAAAAAATCACTCGTTTCTCTAAAAAATTCCAAATTCTTGGCTGTGCGCATGCTAGCAGAGATTGTCCTGGAAATTCATGGTAGCTAGCAGCGGCCCTTCAGGAACTTCGAGCAGGGAACAGCTGCCATTTAAAAAGATGTTCCATCGGTTCTGAAACCGACGGCAAACTAGCAGAAACCATTAAACATTAGAAAGGGTTCACAAAAATACTTGAGAAAGAGGGGGGTAGCTAGCCGAGTCTATTTGGGGAACGATGAACTAGCAGAGAACCTTGAGGGAGTTGAGGCTATCTAGCAGAGATCTTTAGGGAACATCGGTCGCTATGGCTTCACCGCCCTTTCAAAAAGAGATGTTCCATCGATTCTAGCCCTGGGGGTCAACTAACAGAAATTATTTGGGAATGCGTACTGTCGAAACCTAGCGCAAACGGTGGTCTTTGTGGAAATCAAAAACAGATAGCGGAGCTAATTTAGGTATCGGGGGAACTAGCAGAGACTCTTGAGAAAATTGACGCTATCTAGCAGAGGTCCTTAAGGAAAATCTATATGGCTTCACAGGCCCTTTAAAAAGCAATGTTCCATCGATTTTGCCCCTGGAGGCCAACTGGCAGACATCATTACGCGAGTTTGATATGTGCGGAGTCTATTTGTAGAAATTTTGCGCAGCTAGCGGTGATCTTTGTGGAAATCCAGAGCAGATAGCGGAGATCGTTTAGGAAACGGGAGAACTAGCAAATATTCTTGAGGAAGTTGAGGGCATCTAGCAGATATCCTTCAGAAAAACCTATAAAAATTTAAAGTCCCCTTAGAAAACGGCTGTTTCATCGAATCTGGCCCTGGAGGTCAACTGGCAGAGGTCATTTCGGTCGTGATCTGTGCATAGACTATTGTGGAAACCTAGCGCAACTAGCAGAGATCCTTCAGCAAATTCTCTCTGGCTTCCAGGCTCCTTTAAAAAGCGCTTAGGCCCCAAAAAACAGGACCCATTCCGGGTTGACCGAGGCAATTCGGAAGGGCCCCGTTTAAAGGGATATTGGTTCTGGATTTTATGTAAAAGGGATGGAAAAGAGAAGAAATGGGAAAAGAAGAGGGGGAATGGTTGAGGGCCCATTTCTGGGCCTCTAGAAGAACGATAGAAGAGAGAGAGAGAGAGAGAGAGAGAGAGAGAGAGAGAGGCCCCATTCTTACGTGTCAGCCCGAAATAATGAACCCGAATGGGGGGAGAAGACGATTTAGATGCGGTCATTTCTCTTTAGCCGCCCCCCTTCAGCCACAAAAGGCCCCCATCAATTCTGAGCTGGGGATTTAGAGGGCAGGCTAGCCGAGATCATTTGGGAAATGAGACTGGAGGAGAGCTAGCAGAGGTTATTTGGGAATCAGGCGAGCTGGCAGAATTGAGTCGGGCTTCGAGTAACCGGCAGAGATCATTGAGGAATTTGGCTAACTGGCAGGGATCCTTGGAGAGTTAAGAATAGAGGATAGCTAGCGGAGATCATTCAGGAATGGAAAAAATACCAGAGAAGAAAAAAATTTGTTACGCTTCTACATCACCTGGAAGTCAAAAAATTATTTTTAATCCGGTGACGGCATGATAGCACAACACATGTTCCTCAAAAAATTTGGCATGTGAAAAAAGTATGTTACAATTCAATGTTTATAGGACGCCGAAACCACAGGTGCCAATATATGGGCCGTTCGCATTGAAATCGAAAACCAAATTATTCCCAACACTTGATCAAGGCTAAATTGTGACGTATAACCTCGGGTTTGTTGTCATAATCGTAATATAAATAAACGAAATCCACAATCGTATGTTACAAGCCCTTTCAGGGGGAAAGGAAGAAACAAACCCGAAAAAGCGTGTTTTCGTCTCTATTTTGTGCTGTAATCGATTATACCCCATACACCAAGAAAGCGCAAAAACAAGGGTAAGTAAGTCGAATTTCATGTCGTAATCTAGTCATGCCTTGTCAAGACCTTTAAAGATCCAGAACGATCTAGATAGGTTTGGGATGGCCCTCCTCCAGCTCCTTCTCCCATCCATCCCATTCATCTATCGCCATCCCCCTCCAGGGCGAACGGGCAAACACAATTTAGCCCCCCTCCACCCTAACTGAAAACTCATTTCTGTCCATTTTCGCGTCGTGTGGGCCGAACCCGAAGCGACACTTTCGCTGTTATTTGCCACCAACACCCCTTAAATTAGGGCCCTCCACACACAACGCATCCACCCACCCCCCGGCGGGCCGGCCACACATCTGGCCATCGCTGGTGTTCGAGTGTTTTTTTTGAATGGGCGAAACTAACGGTGATCACTTAGGCAGAAAAAACAGTCTAGCGGAAAAGGGCAAGCTAGCAGTGGTGATTTGAGAAAATTAAACTCGTGTTAGAAGCAAGCCAGCAGAGATCCTTTCGGAAAGGCATATCTAGCGCCCATCTGGATCGTGCTCGTTTTTTTAGAAAACCAGGTGAATCGTGCAGGAACTGGCGGTGATCATTTGGGAAATGGGTACCGTGGCAGCGAAATTTTGTGAAAAAATCGTAATTACGCGATTTGGCAAGCTAGCGGTGATCATTTGTGAACTGGAAGGCCAGCAGTGATGATTTAAAAAAATAGATTTCTGGTCAAAGGCATTAGCAAAAACCATTTTTGGTAACACTTACCTCATACTAAAGGCCAACTAGCAAGGATAGCAAAACCGAAATTCGGTTAGAGCGTAAACTAGCAGATGATTTGGGAAGGGCAGACTAGCAGAGGTTTTTGGGGGAAATGAGTTTCGAAAAACACCCGCCTTCCCAGGGCCAGTAAAAGACCCAATCTTGGCTCATCTGTGCCACTACCGTATTTTGGCGTAATTTGAGAGATAGTACGTAGATAAAAACATAGCCTTTTTGAAAATTCGAAATTCTGAAACTTTAAGCTTCTGATTCTCGATATTTTTCGAAAATTCTGGAAGACGAAAGCGAAAAGAATAAAGCCGAACATGTCAAAAGGTGTCTGCCCGTTTTTTGGTGTCCTGCGTAGTTGTTGTCAGGGTTTCTGTCAGTCAGCAGCCGTCATCCACCCTTACCTACCTGAGGCGCCAATAAGTAGAGAAGCGGCCCGAAAAAAAAAGGAAAAAGGGGGAACGGCTCGAATTTCGAAGGGATCGACGGGTTGACTGCACCCACGAACACGTCAAGAAATTGATGGACCGGGCTTTTAAAGGGGCTGGAAAGTAAGGGATGGGCAGCTAGCAGAGATCATTTAGGAACGGCAGCAAGACAATTGGTAGAGTAACAGATAAAATGTTTGCGAAAAGAGGCAAAAGAGAAGAAATATTAGTTCATTGCAGAAGCTGGCAGAGACGCTTTAAAAAATCTAAAATTTGTCAGGGAAGCTAGCAAAGATCGTTTAAAGTGCAGAATTCCCTGGGCAGGCCAGCAGAGATGATTTGAAAAAAAATAGAATTGCCTGGCTCGGCTAGCAGATACGATTTGAACAAGATATAATTCGAAGGACAGTTAGTCTAAATTATGTAAAAAGGAAGGCTAGCAGAAATCTTTAGGAAAACCGGTTTGAGAGGTTCAATTCGATCGATACTGTTAAAACATGTGGCAGTCTTGCAGAGCCCATTTGTGAAACGTTAAAAATTTAATGCTTCAAATTATTGTTAACGCTATGCGCCTCCAGCAGAAAATACGTGACGAAAAGACATTGGAAAAAAAAGATCGCTGGGCAGACTAGTAGAGATTATTGAAAAAGGCTGATGTTGCCTTGTTAGACCTTGCTTGACTTGGCAATCGGAACGGCACAAATCAACTTTCACACTCAATAATAAACCGGTCCCATTAATTCAGTGGCATCCTAGCGGAGCAAATTTATGAAACATCATCAATTTAATGGGCAAAATTTTAACGTTCCCTATTTGAGGGGGCGGAAAAGGCTAGCAGAGACCATTTAAAAGGGCGGAGAGCAGTTGGCAGCCTGGCAATCTACTATATATAAATTTCTAATGTCCGTCTGCCCGACGTCCGACCGGGAATTCAATCCCGCCGCGATCCCCCTGTCTACCGTAGTCGGGGGCTGAAAATTTTCACCGGAGCTCTAAGCGTTTCGCCTTTTCCCTTTTCCCCGGGCTAGCTGAACCCCGCGGAGCTGGGGTCACGCTGGTCCATCTAAAAACTAAAATTCGTTATGCAAGCTAGCAGAGATCGCTTGGGAAATCGGCGTCCGCAATTCAAGATTGAGCAAACTCCGAAGTGCCCGCTATTGCCAAAATCTATGGCATCCTGATAGAACCGATTTGTTAAACATCCACATTTACAGGAAAACAGAAGAAATCGCCAGGAGGGATGAACCTGGAAAAGTAGATATAGGCATTTAGGGAGGCTAGCAGAGACTTTAGACGAGCGAAAATCAGTTGGCGTGCTTGCAGAGATCATTTGAAAAGGTATAATTCAGGGGGTGTGTTAGCAGAGATCGGTTGTAAAATCGGAGCCCGATTAATCACCACCTCCTTTCCGCTCACATTGATAAAATCAGCGTCATGCTATCAGGACCTATTTGTGAAGCATTAAAATGCAAACTTTGAAATTTTAGTTTTCCCTAGGGTTATTGCGGTCCGGAGCGCGATTCAGCTGTTCCTTTTCAAGTTCCAGGATCAGGAAAAACAAAAGCCAATGGCAGAAATTCTCCCCAAAAACAAGCGTTCCTCCCCCTCACCTCTCTCTCACCCATAAGAGGCTGAATCAAATTTTTGGCGTCAGGGGTTGACTGGGTTCGACTCGGGTTTTTGGCCGCCTCTTTCTGGGTCCCCCACTCAGAACGTGGCCACCGACAATGGGACTCCCGTTCTTTAAACGTTCGGGCGGCCATGTTTTGCAGGTTTTCCCGCTCTGAAAAATGGCCAAACTTCAGGTGCCATTTTGAAGGTGGGCGGCTGAAAGCCTTCTGAAAATCGCCGCAAGGGATTCGGGCTTGAAAAATGACGAATCTAGTGGCCATTCATTTTTCCTTACATTTAGACGCCTTCCAACTAGAAGAGGTCATTTGAGAAGCGCTTTGCTCTAGGATCAGCCTAGAGGTGATGAGGTACTGGGCTGATAGCGGGGGGTAGGAGTTGGGTAAGCTAACTTTCCTTAAAGTGCGAATAATAAAAAACAATGGTTGTAAGTGGCTTTTTATCCGTAAGTACATAAAAAGTTATCAAAGAATGTCGAAACTTTTTGTTTTTGCTCAAGAATGTATGAAAATGCCCCCGTTAACAGTAAAGTACCGAGACTTGACTTGGCAGAATAGCTATTTTGCCCCAAAACTACCAAAAACGCATGTGGCAAGCTAGCGGAGACCACTTGTGGAAACCGGAGCCCCAACCCACTCCCCGGTTGGGCCGAAATTGCGACAAACAACCAGAAACGGATGGGTGGCGTGAAGGGGCCTTCTTAAATCAAATTAGGACCCACGAAATGCATCCGCGACACCCACAGCCACAGACACCCACTAGACACGGGATTCCCCCGCGGTGTTACCCCAAAAAATCCGACAATTAGCCCCGCACTCGATTCTCATCCCAAAGTGGATTGTCGTATACCAGATGCCCAACGTCAGTGATCAAAAAACAGCATAAAAACGGATGGACTGGCCCGAAAATCGTGATACCGAAAGATTCCAAACCCGAAAAGCGAAGCGCCAAAAAATCAGAGTCTCGAAAAAACCCGGAAGATTCGGTTAACCATGTAAACCCTTAGACCGTATTTTTCCGAAACCTCATTTTTGTGAAAAGCATTAACCTTACTCGCCCTAGTGAGCTTTATTGTTGGCAAAGTGAGATCGTCGTAATCACAGTACAGTTTAGATGTTGTCGGAGTCGGTCTGGCGGTAGTCCTTCTTCGGCACGAACGGTTCCCATCGGCTGGCCGGGTAGATGTGCTTGTTCTTCTCGTACCAACCGCGCAGGACTACCTGGAAAAGACCTTGTTTTAAAGAATGAACGCAAACGACGAAAACTTGCTTACGAACCGTGAAAAAATGCCTTTAGAAGACTTCGGAACGAATAAAAGGTTTTGAACGGAAAAAGTTCATTTTCTCGATTTCGATAATGTCAAATTTTCTCTATGCCGATTTTTATTACGCTAATTTCCGTCTCTAAGAATATCGGGTACAACGATCTCCGAGCCAGTTTACATTAAAAAGCGGAAACTGAAAGTCAGCAAAAACTCAGCGTACTGTAAAACCAGAGATATGGATCGAATTCCTCCTCACCTTGGATGGATGGCTTTCCATGCCGACGTCTTGCCGAACCCGTATATCACCGCGCGCCTCAAATTGCCACAGCGGCCCCGTTTTGCCCATCGCCTTCGTCACGATAAAGTCTTGGAAACTAAAAAAAGATACATCAAAGAAGCCCAAATGATATCATACGTATAGTGTTGCGGGATGATCAGCTCCTCCTTGACAAACATCATATTCTCCGGCACGCACATCTTCAGCTCGGTAAACTCCTTCTTGAACACCTAAACCTAGTCGGGGTTGCCGTAAGCGCCAAAGGTAAAACATACCTCGATGGCCTTTGATAAAAATTGGCCAATCGTGTGCCCCTTCTTGACCCGAATATTGCGCTGATGACTGCTGCCGTCCCAGTACGCGCATGAGACCTAAGCAAAAAGCATTTTTAGCATAAAAATGCGTGCCTTACCACAATCTCCTCATTCTTCTCAATGTCCTGTTGGCGTTGCCATTCTCGAGCCAGCTCCTCCTTTTTTCTAAATCACCTATAAGATTCGTATCAAAGTTTATAAGGCACCTTTCCACTTGCAGCTCTCGCTCACGATCCGGTAGAAAGCTTGTGTCGACACTGGGATCCATGCCGAATCGCTGAACGAATATTTACAGCGATATGATCAAAATATCTACCTTCTTCGGAACAAAGACTTCTTCCTCTTCTTCATCGTCGTAGGAGAAAGAGAGCACATGTTTCTAAACAAACGTTATTTCAAACAGCGATTTTCTTCGTACCTTAATTCGCTCCGCTTCTTCTTGGCTGCTGTCCCGGGTTTTTTCTTCTTTCTTTTTGCCGCCATCCCCAATCGATTTCACCACTTCCACTTCTCTAAAAAAACCAAGATCTTTAACATCATCGACACTACCTGCCGACCACAGCGTCCTTTTGCTTCTCCTTCATTTCGCTCAATGTGACAAGGCCGACAGTCTTTGATCGAAGCTCTGTCTCGACAGCATCGTAATTTGCCGTAAATTTGTCGATGATCCCAGTGGAAACTAAAAACATGAAGTCAGTGTTCAAAAGTGTGATTTTCCCGACGACAAAAGGAAACCCGGCAAAGACTTGTGGCTTTTCTTTACAAAGAGCAATAGATTCTCGTCGAGGTACGGCGAATTTCTGTTGGAAGCAGCGGCTTATTTTGCAGTAAGCCTCCGGTTTCCCAAATTCCTAACCCCCATCCTTAGAAAGTTAATCCAACTTTAACAAAGCCAACAAAATCTAGAACTTCCAAAACCAACACGAACCTCTTGCCGTCTCTTCTTCAATCCTTCTCTTCTGTTTCTCCACATCTTCTTTCGCACGCTCACGCTGCAGCGCCAAGTGAGCCAGTCGACCTCCATCTGCCATCTGAATTTGTATTTATCCTAACGTATTCTCTATCGAACAGAAAAAGCAACGAACGAAAACAAGCTGTGAAAATAATACATAGTAAGACAAGATAATAACCCGAAAATTTGCGATAGGTATGGGTGGTATCGATTCAGATTTCACAAAGATCGGACGAATTTGGCGAAACGATCTCGAATGGACGGGATAAGCTGAATGTGGCTATCGGCGCACTTCGCCACGCAAACGTCGAGTTTCTCGTTGAATTCCGTCATCTGCGATTGGGAGTATTTGCTGGTGTCCGGCCCGAACTTCTTTGTAAGCTCATCATAGCAGCCCATGGCACATCGCGAGAGCTGTTGCTGTAGGGTGCCCAGCTCCATTTCGAGTTGTCCTTGGGCTTTTCGCATATTCCCGTTGCACTGTTCGACGCAATTTTCAACGACTTCGCGGGAAGAGCTGTTATTAGCGCAGCACTTCGCCGAGCATTCAAACATCTTTCGCTGCATCTCGCGCAGATGCGTTTTATCGATAGTGTCGATCATGCCATCAACGGCGCGCTTGACCTTCTGCTGCGTCTCCTCCATCATGAATTTCTAGAAGCGCACGTCAAGTCTTACATCACAATATTTGCCCCAGCCTTGACAAAGTAGCGAGCCAAAATCGACGGAATTCTCTGTGTGCCATGGTTCGGTTACGAGTACAACAAAATTTATTTCATCGGAAAAGATAACAAGGTTTTTAGAAGGCGGCTTGCGGGACACTTTGCGGCTGTGCTGGGGGGACAACTTCCTTCTTTTCGGTCTTGTGCTCGGAGTGGGGAGCAGCGGGGTTTTCCTCATCAGCGCAATCTTGGATCTTGACGTGGTCGGGAAGAGGATTCCTGGGTCCGAGCTGGCCGCGGGGATCGTGGGGAAGCATGATTTTGACCTTGATGCCGAGCACACCTGAAAAAGAATTTATAATGACGGCATTCAAACATTACTGCAACATAAACCTCGAAATAACGACAACAAGTAATGTTATCGCCTGTATATCAGCAAAATTCAAACTAACAGACCTTGACGAAGGTTGACGTGACGGACGGCCTCTTGGATGTAGTCGTTGACTGGGTTTCCGGAGTGGATCATGTTGCCATCGACGAACTTCATGGCCTTAGCACGCTGACCACGGATCTTGCCAGAGACAACGACCTAAAAAAAACAGATTAAAGACATTAGCGAGAGGCAAAAGCAGTTCAATTCAGCGCAAAGCAAACAGGGTTACCATGCAAAAAAGGTGAGACTTACTTCGCATCCCTGTGCTCCAGATTCCATGATGAACCGCAAAACTCCGTAGCAAGCGCGACGAACAGCGAGGCCTCCGACAAGCTTGTAGCGGAGGGATTCGCACTGGGCGACGGCGCAGAGTCCTCGGTTGTTGACCTTCTCGGCGTAGAGCTACAAAGTAAAATTAAAAAACAAAGAAGTTTTCAAATCACCTCGACCGATCCCTCATCGAAACCGAATCGCTTCTGGACGACAGAGGTCAGCTCGCGAATCCTGCGGCCGCGCTCTCCGAGAACGGACTGGGTGCGTGTGGCCATGATGATGACCTCAGCGCGGTTTGGGGTGCGTCGGATCTAAAAACATTCAAAAGTTGCAAAAAACCGGTGTACCTCAACGCCGGAATATCCGTCTTCGGCGAGCTCCTTCATCAGGAAAGAGTTAAGCTCAGCCCTGAAAACTCCATCGGCGACGGCCTTCTTTTTCCTCGACACGTGCTGTTCAGCCATGTTGCCCACGTTACTGAAAATAAGAATTTAGAGGAAAATGATCGATGGCGATGAAAGGCAGGGAAAAAGACTGTTGAAAGCATAATGAGAAAGGTTAGGACGCGTTTCCGGGGCGTAATGCTTGTAGGAGAGCAACCGCGAATTTCCAAGAAAAATTGGATGAGAAAAACTGCAGCGCCACAAAATACATAATCAAAAAGCGTCGCGAATTTCAAAAAAGCATAATTTACATCGATAAAGTACCGTAACGTCACTTATAGCACAAGCGAAAGAAATCGAAATTATGGAAAGGCCTACGAATGGGGGCCCCCTCGGCGCAACCCCTCACTACGTGCATTGTATTGCCGCGGTGGCTACGAAGCGGGATTCCAAAAAAAGCAACACCGATGCTTTGCGAGATTCTAAGATGTGAAAAAAACTAAAAAAGTAGAAAATTTTTACAAGCTAAAAACGAGACTCTAAAGGAGGTTGGTAAAAGTGACAACAATTGAGAAGAGAACTCTGAGAGGTTAAAAGGCGCAGAAAGCTAGTAAAACATAAAATATTGCTAAAAACAAGTAAAACTTCATCGAAACGAAATATTCTTGTCGTTCTAAAGCTTAGAAAACTAATAAAACATAAAATAATACTAAAATAACCTAATCGGATCGAAAAAACCGGGCACACTTGAAACGAAATGTTTTGGCGTTTTAAAGTTTAGAAAACTAAGAATTAAATAAATCTATGCACGGAGTCACTGATCCATCGTGGTGACGACCTCATCAAGGGACATCACGCAGCACGGGCTGACATCAAGGCAAAGTGCGATCAACTGGCCGGCACCTGGGCTGATCTACAGCAGCTCGCTCGTCGCCGCAAGCTCATCGTCGGCTGGGGTGTGAAGGAGCAGCAATACATGTTTGACGCTGCCGAGGTATGTACTGCTTAATTGTCAAAAAGGAGTTTTTAGGTCGAGTCGTGGATGGCGGAGAAGCGGATTCTGATCGAATCCCAAGGTTACGGACAAGACGAAGACGCTGCACAGAAGCTTCTCGCCCGGCACAAGGCTCTGCAAAACGATATGAGCAAACGATATGACCTTGAAAAAAAGTGATGTGCGAACGTGTACATGGGCGTGTAGTGGAAAACGTATTGACAGAATTTAAAAAGCCCGAGAGGAGGGCAGGCTAGCAGAGATTGTTTGAGGAGATGCAGACTACTGGCCGATAAGATACCGACGTTTGCAATAGTGCGCCATATGCGTAGTGCAGTGTGCTTATCTAAAAAATAGCCCCCGGCTCTGCCGGATTTCAATTAGCTGCATCTGCGTTACAATTGGAGGTCCAGGAGTGAGAGCTGCAAATTTCAAAGACAACCCACCCAGATAGTTCCAACTTGCAATTAATTGTTTTGCCAGAAATATGTCCCTCAAGTTACATATTGTTTTATCATCGAAAAGTGCGCTTAGGATTTTACAGCGGTTGAATCCACAGTGATTTTAGTTTTTTAAGAAATAACAAAGTAATAATTGCAGTCATTTAGAGGATGAACTGCCTACCAGGCTCGTTAATTGGATTGGTACTCGATCATCTGAATCCGGATGAATTGATCGCCCTCCATCGGACCACCAAATCATTACGGTATTTATTGATGGATTTAGCGCTGAGGCTGTCTATCTAATAACTGTCAATTCCTTCTTTACCACCCATTTAGACGACGCATTAATGTGAGGGGTCTGCTGCCCGGTCGAATTAATATCCTCAGCATCAGCGGGCAGTTTGGCAAATTGGATCAGGTATTTCCTTAATTTAATGTGCTAAGCGACTACCTGGTTCTGGACCGGCTAGCTGAGAATCTTTTGGCAAATATTACGTTGATAGTATTCGTTTTTAAAAAGAAGAAAATTCCCTCGTTTTCAGATGTCATTTCCGAAAGTGCATATGGCGGTGATGAGTCGTGACGGAGAGGGTTTTTGCGCTGCTTATCATAAGAAACAGCTCTATCATTTATATAAAAAAAGGTAGGATATGGCAGTTGATAGCTACCCCCCTCCCCTCAGCGGATCTTCACAGAAACTTTCAGCCCGATCCCTACAGTAGTTTTAAAGTTATTGCAAAAATACTGTTTTTCCAACTTATTCGCTTCATTTTCGGCCGTCTTTTGGGGCATGCCTTAATTAACATCATTTTCCGGCCCTAAATCCCTCATTCTTCTAATCAATGGGATAGACAACGCCTAGCTAAAATTACTTAACTAGCCTATTTCCAAGTCGAATTTGGAAGTAAAAAATTTCCAGGATAAAAAGCGTAGACGCTTCATTTTCACCATATATTGCCAGGCTAAATTCCGGCGAAGAACAGGTTAAAAATTTGAAATCAAGTTTATTTTTTCCATAACTCAAAAACTACCGTAAACTTTTTATGGTATACTATGTCGGCTACGCGGGGGATTTTACGCGGGGGGACGGGACAGGCAGGCCTTTTTGGATGTTTTCGTTATTTTCTCGGAATTTTTGCAACGGCATTCGATATATATTGAAAAATATACTAAGTGTTTTTGTTTTAGCTAAAATTAGTGTAATATAAAAAAGTTATGGCAAATACAAAAATAAGCTTTGAAAATCGGTTTGAGCGGCTGTTTTTCGATATTCGCGCTACTTTTTCGACATTTTAAAAATGCCATTCGATAGAGCATCCAAAAATATACTACGAGTTTTAATTTTAGCTCAAAATAATGTAATATAAAATAGTTATAACAAAAACAAGTATTAAACGTTGTTTTCATGGAGGATATAGAAGGAAATCAAATTTTCGACATTTTTACAAAATATCTTTAGTGCCATTCGACAGAGCGTCAAAAACTATACTGATAGTTTTGTTTGTAGCGAAAAGAAACGCAAAAAAAAAGTTAGATCGGCCCCAACAGCCCGTCCCCCGCGTAAAATTCCCCGCGTAGCCGACATATACCACTTTTTATTAGAACACCATGTATGCAAAACACGGATTCCAAAGCCCAATACCCACGAAGCGGGTTTTGGACGCTGGTGTCGCAATAAAAACGGCGCCGAATGCGTCTTAGCCATTTCCGTCCGGCATTTCATCTGTATAGACTTCTCGAGCTAGTACAATCACAACACTTTATTCAGTGAGCCGCACGGTGTGAGGATGGAACCGTTTGATAGCTGTTATTCTGAAACCTGGGAAGCTTATTATAGCAAACGGTATGACTTTTGAATATCTATAGCACAAAGCTTTTATTGGCCTACTTTTACTCAAAATGAATTCAGAGAATACCTGATGGAGAGCTACCGATATTTTGAGCAATTGGCTCGAATGCTCACTCGCATCGGCACTGTTCGAGTGCTCGAACTCGATATTGGACGCTACTCGGGATCGGTAAGCTATTTTGCCATTTTCTTTTCTCTCTCTTGCTTTCTCTCGCTATCTCTCTCTGCTCTCTCTCTCTCGCTCTGAAAAGTGAAAAATATGCGTTATTCTTGCCTTTACGAGCCGATTTTATTTGAATAACTCTAGCTCAAAAGCTACAACCTTTTTTGGAACCGGTCTCATCTACCGTTTTGAAATCCCCCTCGCTGTCCCCAAAAATCGTTACAACTAAGGGGGCGGGCGGGTATAACTGCAAGAAAACTACAAAGATTATTCCTCTCCCCTTTTTTTGTTTTTCGTCAACCCACGCTTGCGATATATTTCTCGAAGAAGTCGTTGATGTGGAGGGCGGCGACTGAATCTCGTTCCATGGGGCTCGGTTTAGGACCAGACAACGCAAGCTAAAAATTGCATTCTCTCTCTCTCTCTCTCTCTCTCTCTCTCTCTCTCCGGAACTTCCGGGGTCAATTCAAATACCTCAGTTGCTTAAAATCCTCAGCCGCTCACAGAAAGGTTCTAAAAAGAAAAAGCAAAATCAATCGAACTTCCGCCACAGCTTCACAAGCGGGTTGAATTAAATTTTGGTTGTAAAACAGCTCGGGTTATTGTCCCATTAACTGACTTGTTTCAGCCGATCTATTGGACACCATACTACACGAAGACTACGTGTAAATCAATGGTACGTCAACGCCGCTTGCTGCGGGGGGACAGCCGCCCCCTTTGCCCCCCTCCCCTACAACGTTCATCCTCCTTTAATTTATCTCATTTGCAGATAGAGGCTGCGTATATGGGCAGAACCACAAAGGGAGTCGAGGTCAGTTCTTTAAAATAATGGTTTCGAGTCATGAACATGCCCTCTTTCTTTTTCAACCTTGGTTTTTCAAATACCAACCAGGCTACCGCCACTTCCGATGCACGCTGCCTTTGTTTGCTAACAAAGAGGGTGCCAGAAATTTTCATAAAAACTGAAATTGAATGTTTAAAAGAGCTGATTTTTACAATCGGATGAGCGTGCCGGGTGCTTCCTGGTTAACGGGAGGCGGTTATTTTAGCCGGGGACGGTTGCCAACTTTTCTTTGTTTAGCCTATACCTGCCTAGCGATAAATTGTAGTTTGTTTTAATATTGTTTTTAGTAGTTTTCGGTGATAAAAAACAATAAAAACGTTTATCCTACAGTCAACAAAATCTAGGATTTTAGCTCGTTTCGAAACATTTTCCTACGCGTCAGACCGAAAAAAAGCAAAAAGCTTAACATGTTTTATGATGTATTTCTAAATTATTAAAGTTCGCCCCCCCCCGTTAATGCAAAAGATCCTCCATATCGCCTAAAGCGGTTTTGCCTAAAAGTCATGTTGCCTAAATGTTTGCCCGTCTTCAAACCCCGTTTGATTCATCCCTAAATCATAAAAACTTGCCCTCCTCGGCACCGGCGAGAAGGGACGCTTTGTTCTTGGGATTGTAGTAGGACAGTAGGGTCCCTTCTTCATCCGCTACTGTCCGTTTGGCACTGCAAGTTTTAGATGGCGGAAGTGCTGAGTTCGATTCGAATTGTCGGTGCGTACCGTACTCTGGTGCACTGGCCGACTGATTTCCCAGAAATCTTGCCATTTATCCGGTTCCGACCCGACGTCTGCAACATTAAACCCGTACGTTAAAATCCGTTGTTTATACCAATCTTAATTCCAGTTTGGTGTAATAAGCCGACGGGAGCGTGAGGAGATGTACGAGCCGTGGAACAATCGGGCCCTCATCTGGGAAGTCATCGGATTCCCGGAGGCGCTGCACATTATTGGGGTACGTGAGAGCTGGCTCTTCGTCAGCATCTTACTTTGTCTCTATCACCGCTCTCACTCCCTATCTCTCTCTCTCTCTCTCTCTCTCTCTCTCTCTCTCTCTCTTTCTACGGAACTTCCGGGGTCAATTCAAATAACTTAGTTGTTTAAAATCCTCAGCAACTCACAGAAACTCACAACTCTCTCTCTCTCTCTCTCTCTCTCTCTCTCTCTCTCTCTCTCTCTCTCTCTCTCTCTCGCTCGCTCGCCTTGTAGGATAAGGGAAGCCGTCGACAATAAAATTGTGCGCCTAATACCCTCCCCCCGCTAACGAAACAGAACCCTTCTTCTCCAAGTGCGCTATCGTTCGCCAATTTTTCATGAATGGGTTTGTTGATGATCTGAAGAGCTATAGAATGAGTTATTTCACTTCGGAAAACTACAAAAACCGAAAAACAACTTTTTTTAGCTACAAAAGGTATTTCAGAAAATGCTCGAAAATCCGGTGGGGTTGTTGGATGGAAGGATGCGGACCGTGGCGGCTCTCGAGTGTGTTCGTCTGCGGTTCCCCGAAGATATGGTATGAATTAGATGAGAGAGGGAGAGAGACTGAGAGCGAGAGAGGGAGAGAAAGAGAGAATGCAATTTTTAGATTGCGTTGCCTGGTCCTAAACCGAGCCCCATGGAACGAGATTCAGTCGCCGCCCTCCACATCAACGACTTCTTCGAGAAATATATCGCAAGCGTGGGTTACGAAAAACAAAAAAAGGGGAGAGGAATAATCTTTGTAGTTTTCTTGGAGTTATACCCGCCCGCCCCCTTAGTTGTAACGATTTTTGGGGACAGCGAGGGATTTAAATACGGTAGATGAGACAGGCTCGAAAACGGTTGTAGCTTTTGAGCTAGAGTTATTCAACTACTTCTGAAAATGTATTCAAAATCAGCAAAACATTCTGCACAACATCTCACACGTCAAAATTAAACGGGTACAGCAAAAGTTTAGAGTTAGAGTAAGAGTTTACGCATCTAATGACGTATCATACGTAGCCTAATACCCGTCCCTTCTTGAGATATCCTCCGGACAGACAGACGGAAGTGGATGCAAAGTGGCCCACACACACAGACACTATTTTTTTTATATATATAGTAGGATGCTCGGTTGTAGAAATATAAAATTGCTTTATTACAGGAATTTCGATCAGAGATCGACACGAAGTTCTTCCATTTCCAGCATCATCTAAGCAAAGGTCAGACATTGCAATGCAAGTTTTCGTAATTCAAATTTGCGAGAATCTGCCCGTTCTCGAGTTGATGTCTATTATATTTTCGAATTTTCGAGCATTGTCGATATTTTCCGCGCAGTAAATGCTTTATAGCCAAGTCCGTCCGAACGGGCGGGTCGGGAGCGATACATCAATCGATGCAGAATTTTATTGCGCATCTTTCTATGCTAGTCTCCTTGCCCGCCCGCACGGCAGTCTCCCGCAATTCCGGAAAAACCATTTTAGGAACGCAATATACCTATGTTCCGGTCATTTTCGTGTCTCACAATGTATTAGAAAAATGAGCAGCACCCCAAATTAGGCCCAGTCACAAATTTGCAGCTTATTTCGTCAAATAACTTTCCGGATAATTTTTCACCGTCGGCAACTTTAGCGCCCAGTTTAACCACAAGAGTTAAATTTTTAAACTCTTAAAAGAGCGCCAGTCTACTAATTCGATAATGCTCTTTCCGATGGCGTCAAAGCAAAATGGCTCAAAAACGGTGCCGAGCCATAATAGGGGTCGATCTAGCCCCTCGCCAACTCCCTTTTAAAGGGCTGCCGACGGCATGTGTCGATCCCCCCATCAACAAATTGGCAAGTAGCCAACAGGGGAGAGAGCGCGCCCAGGGGAGAGACGTAGAGACATTTTCTTTTCCGCGCGTAACCGATTGACTATGCCGTCGGCATCCCTTTAATGCCTGTAAGACCCTCGTTTTTGAGCCTGTAGAAAAAGATTGGTAAGATTTCGTAGAATCCGTTCAACGGCCATCCTTTCAGACGTGTTGTTGATGGTTCGCGAACATGGACGTTATCACCCAGCAACTGACAATTCTCCCGGCAGTTGGGCGCTGGTTCATGTGACAGTGTCGCTTCTCTGCCTCTCTACCCACGACTCTCCTGATAGTATTCGATGAATTATTCAAAATTCGTTGTTTCGAGCACCAGATACGAGTTTTTTAGGTGCGACGAATAAAGGAAATAGATCCTACTATACAGGGTGTCCCAAAAGACCCCCCCCCCCCAAAAATTTGAGCCAGAGGCACCTACGGAGCTGAAAATTTGCACAGAGGTAGCGAAGCCAATTTTCTATGAACAAGGAAAGTTACAGCCCGATCGACCCACTGGTTTTATAGTTATAGCGAAAATACCTTTCATTTTTAATTTAATATGGGGATTGCTGCGATTTGCATCAAAAATATGCGTTATTCTTGGATTTACGAGCCGATTTTGCATAAATTTCGGCAAAAAATGCCATTTCATTGCTGGAGGTTTTGGAAAACGATTGCTCATGTAGCGAGAAAATGATCAGTAAGAACGATGAGCACCAGGCCCCTTGGCTAAAACGATCATTGAGCGCTTGAGCTTGGGCTTAGACTTCCGTGCGCTCCAACACAAGCCCAAATTATCAGGTTGGTAGATAAGTCCTGTCACAATTTTTTGAAAGCGCTCCAAAAAGCCGCAGAAACGTCGGATTTTCACTTTCGATACATGATTTGATAGATCTTGGGACGCGCTACTTCGGCAAAACCCGATTTGGTCCCCAAAGTGGGTCGCCGTCGAGTTACAGCTCCGGGAAGTTTTTGATAAAATCTTGAGAAGGCTATTTAGCGTGCTATCTCTGCATAGAGCCATTTGAATACGATACCATTAATGCCAATCGATAGCTCTCGAGGAGTAGATATCGATAGATGTTCGGATCATCAAAATCGGACATTGGATGGCCGAGAAACGGGCCCTTCAAATTTGGTCCATTTCTTAGAACTTTTTCCGAATTCCCATACATTTAGACAAAACCTTCTCCGGGCGCTCAAAAATCAACTGGCAAAATTTGTCACAGATGCGTAAAATGTATGAGATTTCGGGAGAAGTTCTAAGAAATCAACCAAATTTCAAGGACCCGTATCTCGGCCATCCGGTGTCCAATTTGGACGATCTCAACATCTATCGATATCTACTCCTCGAGAGCTATCGATTGGTGTTGAAGGTATCGTATTTAAATGGATCTATGCAGAGATATCACGCTAAAAAGCTTTTTCAAGATTTTATGAAAAACTTCCGGGTGCGGTAACTCGGCGTCCCGTAACTTTTCGGCCTCGTGCGGCGGCTCCCATTATAAAGCAGCCCAAGATCTATCAAATCAGGTATCAAACGTTAAGACCGGCCATGTCTGCGGCTATATAGCAAGATTTAAAAAAATTGTGACAGGACTTATCTACCAACCTGATAGAACCGAAACGCTGCTGTCGAGCTCGTCGGACTCTGTTTTCGGGCCGACGAAAGCCAGATTACCAAAATGTACAATAACACGTGGTTTGGATCGATAAAAAAGTTGTTTTCATACTCTTTGTATTTTTCATACTCAATCGTTTTCCAAAAGCTCCAGCAATGAAATGGCATTTTTTTGCCGAAATTTATGCAAAATCGGCTCGTAAATCCAAGAATAACGCATATTTTTGATGCAAATCGCAGCAATTCCCATATTAAATTAAAAATGAAAAGTTATTTCGCTATAACTTTAAAACCAGTGGGTCGATCGGGCTGAAACTTTCCTTGTTCATAGAAAATTGGCTTCGCTACCTCTGTGCAAATTTTCAGCTCCGTAGGTGCCCTCTGGCTCAAATTTTTGGGGGGGTCTTTTTTTTTGGGACACCCTGTATATAAAAATAGTGTCTGTGTGTGTGTATGACACTTTGCATGCAACTTCCGTCAGCGTGTCCGGAGGATATCTCAAGAGGGGATGGGTTTAAAGGGCACGTTCAGGGACGTTTTTTTTTTTGAAAAAAGCAAAGATTTATTTAAGAAAAGGGCTGGCCCAAGTCATGATACTGTTCTATTTCGAGCGGGGGCAAACTGTGTGGGGGAAAATTTGCGGGAAGCTACGTCTTTTTGCTATCCCATCCTACAGCGTGCGCAGAAAAAAAAGCCCACAGTTTGCACCGAAATATCTCGCGAACGGAAACGAATCGGACCATGGTTACCTTGTCAGAATGCTTAAATATGTTGGGTATAAAGAATAAACACTAGTTACTTTTTATGATTTTTGACTACGCCCTACTCGTTAAGAACTTTTGAACTTTTTTGGACAAGTAAAAACTTTGAAGAGGAAAATAATGGAACTTTTGATGAGTTAGGGGGATATGTAGTGCATCAAAATGAAGCTCTCGGAGTGCGCTATCAACGAGTGGTCAGGATTTTTGATTGCTTTAACTAGCCGTCAATCGGAGCATTCGGAAAATCCTTGGCCCTGTGCCAGCCGCCTTGAAAAAGTGATGTGCAAACGTGTAGTGGAAACCGTATTGGAAGGATTTATAGAGCCCGAGAGGAGGGCAGGTTAGCAGAGATTGTTTGAGGAAATGGATGGACCCCGAGAGGAGGGCAGGCTAGCAGAGATTGTTTGAGGAAATGGATGGACCCCGAGAGGAGGGCAGGCTAGCAGAGATTGTTTGAGGAAATGGATGGACCCCGAGAGGAGGGCAGGCTAGCAGAGATTGTTTGAGGAAATGGATGGACCCGAGAGGAGGGCAGGCTAGCAGAGATTGTTTGAGGAAATGGACCGATCCCGAGAGGAGGGCAGGCTAGCAGAGATCGTTTGAGGAAATGGATGGACCCCGAGAGGAGGGCAGGCTAGCAGAGATTGTTTGAGGAAATGGATGGACCCGAGAGGAGGGCAGGCTAGCAGAGATTGTTTGAGGAAATGGATGGACCCGAGAGGAGGGCAGGCTAGCAGAGATTGTTTGAGGAAATGGACCGATCCGAGAGGAGGCAGGCTAGCAGAGATTGTTTGAGGAAATGGAGGGCCAAGAGGTTGCTTTTTGGGGTATTCTGTTCTGGGGGGTATACCAAGCCCAGAGGACAGTCAATTTTTTTTTGTCGAATTCTTTTTTAAACCACTACGACCCGGATTTTTACCCAGTGAATTGCTTTATGTGCTTTATTTGAGATTGTGGCTTGTTTTTATTTTCGGAATGACGATACGAAAAGATAGAAGTTTTGGACGAAGACATATCCCCCAAATTATGCATTCAAATTCGAAATTCAAATGGCGGGGGGGGCCAGAGCTGGTTATCATTTGAATTCGATAGAATTTTTGCCTTTTTTGGTCAATTAGCATATTTGGCCGATCCCCGGAGCCTCCAGCCCCTAAAATCAAAGCATTCACCTCAATCCCTGCTATCAGACATGGTAAGCTAAAATGCTTTGCCTTGTTTGAACGAAATTACAGGCTTGCCTGCTGACGAATGAAGTGGACGACTGCACGACGGCGTCCACCTTCGAGATGGCCAACTTCCGGGAGCAGCTCAACGACGCCGAGCAGCAGCTGAACGTGTCGGCGATCCTCGCCAACATTGGCAACGTCTCCGCCCTCCACGGCGTCTCCATGGAGCGCCTCGTCTGCTCGACGTGAGGACACTGAACGGCTTCAAAACGTCGTTCTTTTAGCCCGTGTGTGACGGCTGATGTTGAGGAGGCGGTGAAGTCGTACTACGAGTACGAGAAGCAAATCGATCCCGCCACCCGCTTCGCGCCGACCGAAGTGCATTCCGAGTACTGTCTCCCCGACATGCAGCCGGCTGCGTTCACCGCCAACGTCGACAACGAGGAGGACACGCTCGTCGAGCCGGGAGAGGGCCTCGGCATCGATCACTTCGCAGAGGTGTGTTGTCTTAGAATAATAGGTCTGTCGCATTATCGGTAGAGGGGCCAATTTTTTTGGGTTTTTAATAAAAACTTGGCTGGTTTTATGGTTTTAGGGATACTCAAAAGCGTTTTAGAAACACTTCCTCTACCACCCCGCCCCCCCCCCCCGATAACGCAAAAGCTCATAACATCACTTTCGTTTTTTTTCAAAATTTCTGTTTCAAGGTCTATTTGGCTGTTATTCACCCCCCATTTTAGGCCCAGCGCTCGCGCGTCTTCGAGCTGTTGAGCGGCTACCAGGAGCAGACGAACAGCCCGTTCGACGAGAAGAACACGGGCCTGAACGCGCCGATGCTCACCGCCACCCTGGGCCGTTACAGCCACTTCTAAGCCCCGAACTCTTACTCCTCCCCGTTTCACTTATTCGTCGACTGTCCCACGATTATCCATGAACTATTGTCTTTTCTGTAACCCAAATATTCTCGCTGTGAATTCGCTTTGAGGGAATAAATTTTCGGAGGTTATCGTGTTTGTAGAAGCAATACTTATCAATCGTAAGCTGGACGCGTTGAGTTTCGCTCAACAGCGAGTTTTTGATTCTCTTTTTTAGGACCTCCAGATAAACGCCAAAAGATACAGAAGAATCGATACACACATCTTTAAAGGTAATACAATTTATTAACTTTCAAGTACATTAATATTCAGTCGATAGCCTCGAGAAGCACGACGGTCCTCCCTTTCAGTCCTGCTTCACCGAACGACTGCAGCCACGGCCGCTTCTCCATTTCGGGGCTAAATGTTTGTTTGGGTATCATAAGCGCACATTTTAGGTCTACCTCATTTTGATCTGATTCTCCGGTGGCGGAAGACCCGGAGCATCACCCTGATGAGCAGCCGCAATGTTCTGCGACCAGAAGGGAATCGCGTGCAGCTCCTGGAACGCACGGTATCACACAGACATTATTTTTCCTGCTACAATTTGGAGGTTTCTTGACACGCGCAGAATCTCTCCTACCTTTCGCGGATAGGAGGCGTGAAGTTTGAAAAAGAATGGGCAATCCGGATGCAGGTGAGCGGCTTCGAAGAGTTTCTACAAAGCAATAGTTTCATAAAGTTATTTTTAGACCTCACTTCAATGCGATCCTCCGGAGCGAACGAGGTGATCAGTCGTTCACCGCCTGGGAACCGGATCTGAATTTGGTGCTTTTGAACTAGAACGATGTTTAGGTACCTGGATGACGACCGATTTGGCGGGGCTCTGCCGATAGTCATCCGGGTTCAGCGTTGCGCGGAAGCAGGTGATGATCTAGAAAAGTTGACCAGGTAACGCGTTGACGTACGTAAAGCCGCTGTTGTGTGCGGAACTCGAACTCTTGCTGTTGTCGCTCTTTATCCAGGCGCTCCTTCCGCTTCGCCTTGTCGATCTGGCGAAAATTTTAGTTTATGGTATCTTTTCAAAATATTATTTTTCTCAAGTGGGATCAAGATTAGTTAGGGCTTTTCAGTTGAAAAAACGGTGCTTTCGCATTATCGGGGGGACCAACTTTTTTTTCTTAGGATCAAGTTTGTCAAATATAAAAAGTGGAAATGGTTATAAACGGCTTTTTACTATTCCTAAGCGTGCAAACTTTTCAAATTTTGACAAAAAATATCAAAAAAATAACGATTTTTCGACGAAAAACGGACGATTTTTGACCGAATGTAGCCCTTTTTGAAAGTTTTAGATATATTTTAGGTATCTGAACACAAAATGACACTCACCTCCAGTGATTCGCGATACTCCCGGTCCTGCTCATTCCTTAGCGCCCGATCGGCAGCAATGTGACTGAATCGAAAAATACGACGAAGAAGAAGCGGAAACGCACTCCAAGCTTAAGCTTTTCCTTTTCATCGAGAAACGGCCAGTCAGTAAGTAAAAAAAAGTGAGAAATGAATGTAATTTTATGCCATGCTGATTAGCCAAAATTTCCCGAATATTTCGAGCAATTTGCAGCCGGAAGTTTGTCAAAAGCTGCATGGGTTTCTGATTTTTAGGGTGCAAAAAGCGGCCCGATCATGGTCCATTTTTCGGGACTCGCCGCACGATCCACATCCATCCTCGGCCGCGCACCACTATTCGTCAGGGATGGCGGCCAACACGGCGAAGCTGATCAAGCCTCGCAGGGGCGGCAGCAAAGACAACAAGGGCAGGGCGTTAGCCACTGCACGGGTATCTCAACCGTTTGATAAAAAACTTATCGAAGTAGACCGCCTCGACTACGAAAAGCGGCGACAAAAGTGCTGATCGGAAGATTGCAAGCCATGGATCACAGCACAGGGCCTCACAAGCCGGAGATGACCAGCTGCGCGACTTGTTCAAGGTGAGGCTTGCGAGACTGGTCTGTTAGTGGGGGAGGGCGGCTTTTTGGCTTTTCATACGTTTTTTTGACGAAGATTAAAAAAATGTTAGTTTCAGATTTTCTATGCTTCAAAATTACCTTGAAAAATTGATAGTGACGCCATAAATAGGCTAAAGTCAGCCCCCCATCCGCTAAAAAACCAAAACAGGACTATCCCCTCAATTTCTTAATATTATTAATTTGATGAAATTGATTTACTATTTTCTATCTTTAGAAAGTGCGTGAGATGTTGGCGCGATCGATGAATTACTACCACGGCATCATGCCTCGTGCCGAATGCGAAAGTTTGCTGGCCAACGACGGCGACTATCTGCTCCGCTTCACCACGCGCGACGACAATCAGAAGGGCGGTGGCGGCCGGGACCAGTTTGTCATCTCGGTGATGCACAACGATTCTGTGCGCCATATTCCGATCAGTCGACGGGTTAGCGTCTTTCACAGGGCTTCGCTTTTTCGTTTACCGTGGTGCGTAGTTTCATGAAGTTCCGGCAATTTTCTTTACCCTTTAGAAAAATCCCACCTTTTAGGGCACAATGTGGTACATCAACGATGTGGAGCAGAAGACGATCAGCGAGTTGATCGAGTTCCTGGAAGACAACAAGCATCCACTGCCCACCGGCGCCGTGCTGATGAAGGTATCACGAAAATTTAGCGTTTAGTATTTTTGGACTAACATTTAATATATTCGATCAACGCGAACATTTTGGTATACTTTATGACCATGCCAAGTCAAGAAACAAATTTTGGATGTAGAAATGTTTAGAAAAAGCTAAAAAGCCCCCTATTCTAGAAGATCAGACGCCCCAGCTACTACATCATGCACGGCAACGTCACAAAAACGCAAAAGATCGGCGAGGGCAACTTTGGCGAGGTGTACAAGGGGACGCTGCGCGATGACGGAAACACAGAGACGCCGTGCGCCATCAAACTCTGCAAGGGTGACGTGACGAAGAAGGAGATTACGGAATTTATGAAGGTACGGTAGTAGGTTATACAATACAAAAAGCTGGCATTTTCCTGGAACCATTTTTTCACGAAAAAAAGCCATATTTGCTAAAAATCCATGACCCTAAAAGGGGTTTACCGAGTCTTTTTTACTATTCCTTAAAAAATAGCGATTTTTACAAAAAAAATACAAATGTATCGATTTTTCGAGCACAAATGGCCTATTTTTGACCAAACGTGCGACATCTTAAAAATTTTTTAGGTAGTTTTTCTCATTGAAATATAGTGATATTACACTAAAAACCGAATTAAAACACTTCCTAATAGGTTACTAGACATTTCTAGTCATACAAAAAAGTTCGGTTTGCCCCGATAACCCCCCTCTCCCACCCCCGATAATGCACAAGAACCCAGAATATTTGTAGGAGGCTCGCGTGACTAGGATTCTGAACCACAAGAACATTGTCCGTTTCTACGGCGTCGCCGCCCAGGAGAGCCCGGTGATGCTGGTGATCGAGCTGGCCGACAAGGGCGGTTTGCAAGTAGACACTAACCTACAATGCTTACGGATTTCACTTTGTAGTCCTACTGCCAGAAACACCCGGACGTGACGGGAGAGCAGCTCGTCTCCTGGGGCACCGACGGCGCCAGGGGAATGGCATACCTTCACAAAATGAGCGTAAGTGCAAAAAAATCCTAGTGACTAAACTAATTAATTGTTTTTGATATAATTTCTCGCTTTCGCGCAGAAAAAAGCGGCAAAATTCGAAAATAAATTATTTTTGGGTCGAAATAAATAGATTTTCGTTTAAAAATATAAATTCTTGACGAAATTTTTTGAATTTTATGCTCAGGAATACTTAAAAAATTTCCAGGTACTACCGGACGACCCTATAATAATGCATTATAATCATTATACAGTTATAAAAATTAGAATTTTGAAATATTTTGATCATGCTGGCAGTCAAAAAATTAAATAAAAAAAGACAAAAATACCTTATATATTATATTAATCAGAACCATCTTCAGGTTCTCCACCGTGATTTGGCGGCCCGAAACTGTCTGCTTGGCAAGGATCTCGAGCTGAAGATCTCCGACTTTGGCAAGTCCGAGGTGGGCTGGCGCGAGATCAAGTGCGAGAAGCTGAAGAAGATGCCGATTAAATGGTGCGCGCCGGAAACGCTGTCCGAGGTACGGAAATTTCTATGGATTTTTAAAATCGCAAAAAAAGAACGAGAAAAGCAACAATTTCCAGGGAAAATTCACGACGAAAAGTGACGTCTGGAGCTACGGGGTGATGCTGTGGGAGATTTTTGGACGGTGCACCGCCGAGCCGTTCACGGGAATTACGAACATGCAGGCTAAAGATAAAGTAAGGGCAGAGCCAACTTTTTTCTTGGATACAATTGTTCTAATCTAAAAAGGCAAACCGTTTGAAACGGATTTTTCTTATTGTAAACCTAAAAAATCGATTTCTCGGCGAAAAAATGTCAAAATCTGCTTCTGAAATGTGTATGGAAATGATAGGATACTGCGTCCCGAATTTACGAAATATTCTCACCTTCCACAGATCGTGAATGGTGACATGGCACTTCTGGCATTCCCTCCCAAAACCCCGGAAGTCGGTATCACCGTGATGAAGGCCTGCTGGACCCGTGTAAGCCATATACCCTCCCAGCCAACCCCCCTCAATTTCAGAGCAACATCGAACGGCCCGAGTTTCTCGACCTGCTCAAGATATTCGCCCCCAACGAGGACTTTGAAAAAGAAAACGCCGACAAGGACAGCAAAGAAAGGGACAAATAGAGACGCGGGCCCCCGGATGTGTCCTGTTAATAATGATGATGATTATTTATTCACGCTGTTTACTCGATTCCGTTAAATGCTGTGATACGTTTATAGTCGACTTTAGAAAGAATAAAGATGACCCTGGGTGAGAATGGTGAAAACCCAAGAAAAAACACGAGAATTTGATTTGCTTGCTCAATTTTATGCGCTCGCTTTGGCGATTATTGTCATCAGGATCGGAATGGGCACTCTGGGTAATGCGAAGCGGCAACACCGCCCCCGGGAAAACTAGCGTCTCGGATACCTTCCGTACTAAAAATGTCATTGATTCATCTGGAATCGATGTATCTGACCGAGTTAGTCGTTTTCAGCTGGAACAAACTATTGCCAAAGCTTTCCGACAGAAGATATAACCCTGTGAAAATGATAGGCAAAAAAATTGACGATTCGCCGTCGGACACATCGTTCCAATGGAAAAATGACATTTCAGTACATCGGGCAAACCGAAATTTACCCGCATTCTCTCCATCGCAAAGTTTCGTCGGTATTTTTGATCAATTTTTCGCACTTTGCTGCGAGTATTTGAACTCTGCGCACAAATTTTTCGGTCGGCCGCCCCTCGAAGCCGCGCTTACGCCACCAAATTGCGGGCTCGGTTTCACGCGAAATGCTCTGGCAAAAAGCTTTCTCAGCCTAATGGCCGTCTGCCAAAAGATGCTTTGTTTTTAAAAAACGCTTTAAAACTTGGAATAGTGATTCGAATGATATACCCAGTTCGAAAAACGCAGTTTGATAGATCATGTTGTCCATCATTCGAAACAGGAAACCAGCTTTGACACTTTCGTGCCATAGATTTGCCAAATCAACGTTTGTTTTAAAAACTAGTTTAAGCTAACGTGAAAAGTCAAAAGTTTTTACAAAAAAAAAGTAAAAAAGTGTCTTTCCGCGAGTGTACGTTAAACGATTTATGGACGCAACAATACAAATTACGGATCGTGCGGCTACGGTATTTGCTACCTTCGTATTCGGCTGATAGTTTTCGCATTTTCGGCACTCGCGTTTTTTTCTGCGTTTTGCCGGCGGATGTGGTTACGTGAGCACTTTTCTTTATTTTCCGCGCAATTTTGTACAAAAACTATTTTCGAATTTGCGCCTCTTCTAAACTGATATTCGTGGTGTTGAAGCGTTTGGGCAACTTTCCTTTATTCACGTAGCTTTTTTGTGCCATTGTTAGTTTCTAACGTATTTTGGACGTTTGCCTATCCTTCGGCAGCTTCCAGTTCCCTGACTCTAACTCTTCCTGACTTCGTTGGTACACTAATCTCATGCTGCGTGAAATTTGTTCTTCTGGTCCCCCAAAAATGTGTCATTGCAGGTATCACTGCTGCAATGCTGAAGTCATCGAAGAAGAAGGAGGGCAAGGAGAAGCCGGAACAAGGCACCTCGGTATTTTCTGGTTATCTTGTGATTAGGATAATATTTTTAGGCTGAGGGCGACAAAGGCAAGAAAGGCGATGACGGCAGCAAGCGTCCGGTCATCCCATCGATTCGAACCGAAGACTGCTCTAGCTCTTCGGTAGTTTCTTGGCGAATTTTTATGCCTTGGTTTAGGGCGCTGATGCTGGCCCGCCGGTAACTGCTCTGAAGCGCACTTCTTATGGGGGAGGGCCCACGCTGCCGCGTCGGGATCGGCGGCAATCGAGCAGCTTGTTCGCCATCTCGCAGAATCGGGAGATCCAGTCGTTGCCGGACATCAACAGTACGTGCTCAGGATTATTCAGATCATCTTCGCTTTTAGCTGCTGCCCCCGCTGATGCCGAGCCTCTCTTCATCCAAAAGCTGCGCCAATGTTCCGTGGTTTTCGACTTCACCGACCCCTTGTCGGATATCAAATTCAAGGAGGTGCACTGAACATTTAGTCATGAAACTTTTGTAGGTGAAACGTGGCGCTCTGAACGAGTTGATCGGCTACATCACGACGAAGCGCCAAGTTATCACTGAAAGTATCTACCCAGAAGCCGTCAACATGGTATAGATTTCGATACTATCTGGAATAACTATTTTCCAGTTCTTCGTCAACATCTTTCGCTCACTGCCGCCGCCGACCAACCCGATCGGCGCCGAATACGATCCGGATGAGGATGAGCCGAATCTGGAGGCGGCCTGGCCGCATCTCCAGCTCGTTTACGAGTTCTTCCTCCGGTTCCTCGAATCGCCCGACTTTGTTCCGGCGTTCGGAAAGAAGTACATCGACCAGAAGTTTCTCGTCAAGGTATATCCCACTTTCCTTCTTCCAAATTAGGAATTTAGCTCCTTGCGATCATGGATTCCGAAGACCCTCGCGAACGCGACTTCTTGAAGACTACTTTGCACCGAATTTACGGCAAATTCTTGAACCACCGTGCTTTCATCCGCAAGACTGTAATTTTCTTCTTATTTCCAAGTGCGATTTTTAGATCAACAACATATTTTACTCGTTCATCTATGAGACGGAGCGGCACAACGGAATCGCCGAGTTGCTCGAGATCTTGGGGTATTTTCGTTGTATCCTTTGTAGGGTATTTTTTGATTTATTTTAGTTCTATCATCAACGGTTTCGCGGTCCCATTGAAGGAAGAGCACAAGCTTTTCCTGCTTCGCGTCCTGCTCCCGTTGCACAAGGTATGACTACCGAGGGTTGCTAAATTGCCTTTTAGACAAAGGCCATGAACGTCTACCACCCGCAGCTTGCCTACTGCGTTGTTCAATTCCTCGAAAAGGATCCCGCGCTGACCGAGCCCGTCGTCCATGGTTTGCTTCGGTTCTGGCCCAAGGTCCGCAGTCCGAAAGAGGTGATTTCTTGCCGCCTCAAACGAACTATTCTTTAGATTCTCTTTTTGACTGAAGTCGAAGAGATTCTCGAGATCATCGACCCGGACCAGTTCAAGAAGGTGATGCGTCCGCTTTTCACCCGGTTGGCCAAGTGTGTCTCCAGCCCGCACTTCCAGGTTTTTCGAATGTCCTGGTTTTTATCTTATTCGTTAGGTCGCTGAGAGGGCGCTCTATTACTTCAACAACGATTACCTGATGAGCCTGATTGCCGAAAACGCGGAGGTGATCATTCCGATTATGTATCCGCCACTTTACAAGCACTCCAACACTCACTGGAACAAGTATGTTTTGAATTTTGGCTTCATTCAAGTCTCAGGACGATCCACGGGCTTATCTACAATGCGCTGAAATCTTTGATGGAGGGCAACCAACGTCTTTTCGACGAGTGCACGAAGAACTACGCCAAGCTTCGAGCCCAAGAGCGAGAAGCTCGTGTCAGGACCGACGAAAAATGGCAGCTCATCGAGAAGGCGGCTCGTGGGAACCCTGTGGTAAGGCCATTTAAGTACCGTTTTAAAATTTGTTTTAGTGGCAAGAGGTCACGGACACCTTCCCCGACGAGCTTCGCGCCCAGTTCGAGCAGCTCGCCTTGGACGAGGAGCCGGAGCAGCGGTCACAGCCCGTTGACCCCAGTGTCGACTTGTCGCAGGAGACGTCGGCCGAGAAGGACAGCAGTTTTTATCAGGTATCGTGGATATTTAGTTTCGTCATGCTTTTTGTTCCAGAAGAAGAGCGAGGTCCCGCCGGATGTTTTGACGGAGCGAGCCCTCGACGAGCATCAGCGCCACGATCCGTACCTCCGGCCGGTTGACAATGAAGAGTAGACGGATGCACCAATGCTCCTTAATGTTTTGCTCTGTGATCTCATTCGTTCCATTGTAGATATTCATTAATCCGTTCTATCTTCAGGCTTGCATTTCCGGTTCCCTGTGAAAGTGTCTCTTTCAGTGCTCATCATAGTTAATTGTGTTTAGTTGCCGGCTTCGGCACTTTCAGCCAGGACAAGGGTCGCAACTTTGGTGCCTTCTATACTGGAATGACCCATAACTCGGCCTGCTCTTCGCTTTGGTGATACATGTGATTTGTCCGCTGATGCTCCCCTTCACTGTGTCTTTTCCTTGCGAATCTGATAAAAAAGTTTTTTTACACTATTTCCCGACGGTATTTGCTCAGTACTTTGACTAACAAGTCTATTTACTAATCAACCAGCTCTGAATTTTCCTTTTTTGACCACGACCACTGGTGGCTGAGGGCGGCCAAAAATTTTTATTTTGCGAAGCTACAATTTCTACGTGCCCTCTGTTTTGTTCTCCCTCTGGAGGCGCAAAATTCATGGTCTGATTGGGCCTAAGCGCGCCGCCGGCAACGGTCAACACAAGCCCGCCAAGCACCGTGATTCAAATGCTCCGGTCTTTTGCTCTCTTTAATTTCTTTGCACATGCTCAACGTTTAGAGTCGCGAATTTCAAGATGATCACCAAGGTGCTCTTCCGCGAGAAGCGGCACGACCCCGAGGATTGTGTCCTGCTGGTATGACTCTACTTGGCCCTCTCCAACCCCTTTTTTTTCAGCTCGACAAGTATCGTGTGCGCCTGCTCGAAACGAAGACGGTAGTTTATTCGGGTTTTTCAACAAACTGTTTGTGTAGGTCCCAATCTACGAGGACTCACCCGCCTACGTTGCAGCCAACCCAGCGATTCTGGTCGTCGACTTTCCAAGGGCCAAACTGGATGACGTGAGTTTATTTTGTTTCGCTCGATTGCGCATTTGTAGAGCTGTTCTTCTGCTCGCAGAACCAGTCAAGACTCTGATAGCTCGGATGACGACGAAAATGGCCCGCTTCACTTCTCCTTCCTGACCCTCGACAAGCTCGAGAAACAATGCGAGGTATTCTATTATTATCTGCTATTCAAATTCCCTTAGGGACAGACTAGCAAGTTGGCGGCGCTGCTTGCGCGCAACTACTCGCCGTGTGTGCGGTCATTTGATGCCGTACCGGTCCCTACGCAGCAGGCCGCGGCTTTGCGACAATTGTTGGTATTGACAGGCTTAGCGTGGCGAACTGTTAGTAGAAGATGTAACTTTAGCCTATCTCTTCGAGGGTCTCATTTTTTATCGGCCTAAGGATTTCTTAAAATTCAATAACTTTAGCAAGCTTTTTTTGGATATTTGACTAGCTTTGGGGTAGATACCTACGAAAATCGCCATAGATTTGAGTGATTATCGTTTTATAGGTTGATCAACAAAGCCGCCGCCTTTTTTGAGCAATCCCTCAGCCGTCTGCCTATCGTCATAGTGGTTGACGGCCGGGATATGCTCGCCGCCACCTATTTCGGAGTGCAGCGCCTTCCTGGTGATCGGATCTCCACATCGAACACGCGCTTTTTGGGTAAATTTGGTAATTCGGAATTTAAACTTTTATTGGCAGGGCCCGCATCAAAAGATGTCGAAGCTTTACTCGATGATACGAAGGCCAGATACAAGGGGCGACGCACAAAGGCTAAACATGTCGTGACTTACGAGGTGAGTTTGTTTGTGAAAATTGACTTGGCAATCAGGAATCAAAAAAAGTGAGAGGAGGGTTCCTTGTCCTGCATGTAGTTTTTTTTCAGTTGCTACCAGAATGGCATCGCAAGCGGGTCGTTCGCACTGCCGCCATTTCGATCACGTTTTCTTGGGATGGAGATGAGGTAATTTTATTTATCTTTTTATTTTATCTTCTTTTTTATTGATCTGACTAACACTGTTCTGATTTCAGGTTCGCTGCCTTGGGAAAGTGCCCACTGATGCCATGGGCACAATGTCGATTACCCCAGGCTGGAAAGACAATCGTGTCTGCCTTTTCGGGATCAGCAATGAATTGGAGCAGCTGCTGGTCTTCTTCTGCGGGTTTTACTGATTTACTGATACTTTAGAACATATGCGATACCCTGCGTGCGAACGACATCACACAAATGAAATGGCCGAAAGAAGACGCATCAAATGATGAGATGGTGATCGCCGCAGACGTTCAGAAGGTCTGTCTGGCTTTTTTTTGACAATATCTTGTGTTCCAGGTCGTTGAAGACTGTCGCGAGTTTGCTAGGCGCAATGGCTCTGACCAGGGACATATGCGTTTCCTCGACATGACCGAGCAGCTCTGGGGCGTCTACCGGCGCTGCGAATCATCCCAACAGCTAGCCCGGGCCATTCGACTTCTCTTCGACTCGTTGGCCGCCGGCATGGCAAATACCATTGTAAGCTTTACATTATAGGATTTTCCAAAAAAAAAACATCCCGCTCCATCTAGCGGCCCGCAGAATTGTCTAACTGTTACAGACTCTAGCATGTAAAATACCGAAAATAGTAAGTGAAGTATGGAGGTCCGTAAAGCAGAGGACACGAATCTCCTCGTAGTGTCAAAAGTTTTATTTATATTCAATCTTCAAAATCGGGCAGCTGCGAACCGCAAGATGGGGCAGAGGTTTTTTGGGGCCACGTCTGCATCTTAATCTTTTTTAATAGGTCCATCAAGAGAACAAAACGACTCTGGCGCGCCTGATCCGGGATGCGTGCCGTAACGAGCTGATGCTGCCGCGCCTCGAAGGGTTGATCCCGATCCAAATTTTGGCGGAAATCGGTGCTGAAAAGCTGTCACGGTACTTGTCCTTTTTATTTGACCGTGTTTTTCAGGGAAATTCAGGAAATTTGCAAGCGCAACGACCTGGTTCGGGAAGAGGAGACTATTATCCAACACCTCACCGCAGGCTTCAAGGTAACGGGTTGCAGTTCGGTGCGAATATCTATTCTTTAGCAAACGACTCCTATTGAAGAACGCGCACCAGGCCTCAAGAACCTTCTTCTCGCCGTGCAGACAATGCAGCTGGTAGGATACCTTTAGCATCCAATTATCTTGGTTTTTAGATGAAGCAATACATGAACCCCAGCGGCCAATTCAAGATGTATGAGCTCGGGCAGCGAGTCCTCGAATTCTTCGCCAAGACCCCGACCGAGCAGCTCGATGCCGCCACGTTCTCTTCGCAGCACTGCTTCGTCGACTTTGCGTCGAACGTCTTTGAAGTGTATGTTTCATTTTGACAGATTTGTAAAATGGTGATGGCATGGATGAACGTTGTTCCGTGATTTAATTTTTTCTATAGCAGAAAGAGCGACTGTCTTTATCCGATACATCTAAGGTTACTTTTAAAGTATCGTTTAAACTTGTCTGGGCGAGAAATAGTATCAGCGTGACCGACAAAAGGGGTGAAATGGAGTTACTAGAGTTTTATGAGATTCACAATTTAGGTACATGCCGTCGACATGGTCCGCAGAACATTGGTATTGGTGTGGCGGTGACCGAGAGGTAGACAGTCTTCGACCTATTCTTACACTTTTGATTAGATCCATACAATCACCCACTATACTCGCCATTCGCGTCTGGAACACCTGCAGATGTTATGCTTCAACGAGAAGCTTGACGAGCAGGAGGACCAGCCCATGGAAGAAGGTCTGTTTTTTCTCCTTCTGATTGATTCTTTCAAGATTTGGATTTTTGGTCGGAAGCTTATATTTTGTATTTGTCAACGAAATTTTTGGGTTTAAGTAGGGTGAAAATACTGTCCTATTTGTAGAATAGACGATTTGAACAAATAGCTTTCATCACACCCCCACCCCCGTGGAAATACTTTGGAACTCTATTTTTTTATCAATGGCATGATTTTAGAAGTGAAACAAGAGGTCCTCTCCCCGGTCAAGAAACGCCTCCGCGCGGAAAGTTCGTCGGCGAAGAGACAGGACGCGTCTGATGCCAAATACTCTTGCACCCTGACCACGATCTCGACCACTGTTCTCCCCTTCCGCTCTCTCCGACGTTAGATTCATTGATGTGTGTTTGAATACTGTGCCTCTGACCTCTCCTTCATATCGGGTCTTTTTATCAATTTGTGATTATTCATATACCTTCCGGTGCCGTTTTTGATTATGCCTCTAGCTTTGTGAATGGATAAAAGATTGATTCTTTGCTGGTGTTTTGGCCTCTTTGTCGGTTCAAAGCCGAGATGGTTCCTCATACGACTTGAGCTTTTATTTCTTTTCGGGTACTACTGGTTGCATAGTGATTGTTTTACCGAAGCCAATGATCACTGATGGCACTATTGTTCTGGGGCCGTGTACTTTGTTGGCATTTTTGGAAGCCCATGGGGCTACTTTTTTTGTACTAGCAATAGTTCGAAAATAAAAAATATCTAGGTAAGAGTTTACTTTACCCCCCTCCCCCCTACAGCCAAAGGGTCTCAAAGTTTTCGGTATTTTCGCTTATTTTGTCGGGATTTTTGCAACACCATTCGATAGAGCGTCGAAAAATATACTAAGAGTTTTAATTTGAGTCTACAATAATGTAAAATAAAAAAGTTATGGTCAAAAACTTCGGCTGGGGTAAAGTAAACCGTAGCCAATATCTATTCCGGAAACGCTTGTTTCGATTACTTTTAATTAGAAACCTCGTATGTTTTACCTAAAAATACGGCTTCGTGCGATCGACAGCGCCGACGCGCTTTCCTGAAAAGGCTACGGTTCTCAAGTTGTGCACATGTGCACTTGTTATAGATAGTTTTTCTGGAGCAAGCAGACTGTTTCGCGTCCTGCTTGCATTCTATGCAAACTCTACGCAAACGACTTGCCTATAAAGGGCTCCAAAGTCAGGCACAAAAGCCGCCCATAACCAGCGGAGTAACCAGAGGCTTTTAATTTTTTTCAACTTCTATCTTCTCGTTTTCGTGGACCTTTAAAATATTTGTTCCAGATGGATTTACACGCCGAGAGGAATAATACCTTCGCGCAAGAGTACTTTGGCTTTTCGCCTGCAGGATTGACGGATAGCGGTAGGCCATCGCTTTCCCTCCTTGAATCAACCTTCTTTCAGTCCACAATATTGTTATCGAAAGATGGGGCCAGCTTGTTGACGGCGTTTTGAACGACCCTGCCCTACCAGCGGTAAGGCTTGATCTGTTGAATGAAATTCCTTGTTAGGAAATGAAGAATTCGGACACCAGGTCGGCTCTTGCAACTCTACTCAACAAGAACAACGTTTTCAAGCAAGCACTGGATTGTTTTGATGTAAGTGTATTTTTGCTTATGCCCTTTGGGACATGAGGGCATTTATAAGGTCCACTCTATATCATCCTTTTAGGAACGACTGCGCAAATACATCATGCGAATCCCCGATGAAGTGACTTTGCCAGAGCACCTCGACAATCTGGAGGTATTTCTTGTCTTTGAGGTATATACTTGGTCGTTAGCTTCCGGAAGGCTACAGTTTGAAGGCGGTTGAGCGAGAAATTGCGGCGCTGGAGCAGGAGTTGATAGAGGTGATTTTTAGTTATTTTTGGTACTGCGGTTAGCTGAGGACCAAACTACCTAACTTTAGTAGTTTAGGCGAATAATAAACACACACAATTTCTGTAGCGTTTACGCCGTTTTGACCTATCAAGCTTTTTGCAACAACTAAAAAATTGTTTTTGTTGAAAGTTTTCAAAAATCTATTTTCTTATTTATTTTTCTAATTTATTTTGGCAATGGAAAACAAATAATAAATCACTATAAAACGCTACAACTTTTTGTTAGTTAGGTATAGCAGTTAGATTTTCCGTCCCCGCCGCCTCTTCCCGCCGCTAATAGCCCAGTACATATTAACTAGCAGAAACGGATCACCGTGGCCAAACAACGAGCTGAAGAGCGGGACATCAACGACAGCGCGCAGATTCTGGCGGTCAGTGATTAGTTAATTTCCTCTCAAAACATTTCTGCATTTAGGCGATGTACGCGCGTATTGCTGGCGACGATGACGAAACGGCTTCGTATCTGAGCACGACACTCGGTAACCTGACGATAAGCAAGAGCAACCTCGAAGACCCGACGGATGGTGAAATGGCCGACGAAGCCGACTAATGTTTATTTCCGCAAATAATTTGCTTGAAGAAAGTTACCGTTTTCTAAACTTGATTTGTACTACTTCATAGAAGATGATCTCTTTTGTATATATTGCCTTAACAGTTCTGGACCAATAAATCGTTGCGATCTGATGTCGTGGAGAACGTGGTGGAAAACACAATACTGAAAAAGTTCTAACCAGAGTCGTTTGTTGAGCTCCCGAAAGACGAACAGCGTATTTTTTTAAATTTGCATACGGAAACAACTAAGATTAGGATGCGGACCCGATATAAAATGCACATTAGAAACTTTTCACGCCTTTCCACTTATTTATATCTGCCTGGCGGTCGTCTTTCTCTCAGCAAAATGTGGCGGAATTGGCTGGGAAAAAGCTCGGAGGCGTCTTCTGGATTGTACAAGAAAGTGAAGGGATGGGTACGCCGCAAAGATACAGGTAATATTTTGGCATTCACCTAGGTTGAGCCATTCTTTAGACGACCCAGAAGCTGAACCTGTTGCCGAGGAAGCGGCGCAAGAAGAACCACAAGCTGCGCCACCCGCTGCGGCGCCAGCTACGCCACCACCGCCTGCAGCCCCTGATCCGACCAGCCCCAAGTCGACGGCCACAAATTCGTCTAGAGCCAAGTAGGTCCTATTTTCGGGGCCAAGTATGATTGCTTATCTTTACAGCAGCAGCAGCAAAAGCCTCGCCGTCTCGCCAGCCTCATCGACGAAAAATCAGCCGAGTGCTGAGGATATTTCTGTCGGAAGCGTGAAAAAGTCGTCGAGAGAAAAAAGATCGAGCAGAGAGCGCAAATCCTCAAGCTCTACTCGAAGCGTGTCCTCTTGGAGTAGTGAAGTGTCACGGGTCGGTCTTTGTGAGCTGAGCTCCATTACGTCGAAATGTCGTCCTTTTACGCCTCGATTAGTCATCTTCCCATCTGGCAAATCTGTTCTGTGAATTCTTATAATTCAACACTTTCTCTCTAGGCAGCCCGCAAACTCGTCCGCTTGAAGCCGATCAAGGTGTCGGAGAAGAAGCTGGCAAAATGGGGCAAAATTGTTGAAGAACGGCTGAAGCGGCGAAAAGCCGCTGCTGAAGATCCGGCCACGAAACCGCTCTACACTATTGACACCCCATTTCCGGCTGCTGATAGGTGGGTATTGCCACAAGTATTAGTCGTCGCTCTTTTTAGATCAAAGGTCGAGGAGGCTCTGGCCAAAAAAACCGTCCCCAAGCCCACAACGACCCCGTCGTCGAGCAGAAAATCAGTGGAAAAGCCGAAGAAAGAGGACAAGAAGGAAGAAAAGAAAAATAGGAAAAAGGAAGAGAAAGCGAGTAAAGAGAGCTCGAAGACGAAAAAAGGGAAGAAAGGCGAGAAGAGAGGCAATTTGCTACCGAACGGAAAGACGCTTCTTCCGAGCGGGCAACCCTTTTGGGTTGACCCCAATGCTGAGGATGTAAGCCATTTTCCACCTACGGTTACCGCTATGTTTAGGAGAAGCCGACCGACGATTCGCTGCCGCTGAACGCGGCTGTGATGCTCGACGTGCTGCGCGGCGAGGTCAAATTGAAGACGATGCCCGACGACCAGTAATTGTATTTTTGGCACCCAAAAATTGTTATTGCAGAGTGAAACTTGACCCGATGGCTGAAGTGAAAGATCTTCGACGGAAGCAGCCTTTCTTCGAATACGAGGTCGTCTACGGAAATACGGTCCGGTCGATGATCAACGCTTCGGGTAGACGATTTCCCATTTAGCGTCTATTTTTCGGTTTAGAATCCGTGAATACGCGATCGACGGACCGCAGCGAGTACAGCCAGATCGCTTCCAGGTGGTTACTGCCACTGGGTCTTTCTTATTATCTGATTTTTCAAATATAAATAGTGGAAGTGTTGCTAAACGGTTTTGGCTATTACTAACCGTTAAAAAGTTCCAATTTTCATCGAAAAAGTCAAAAATATCGATTTCAAGACCAAAAATGGTCGTTTTTGACAGAAAATTCAACTTTTTAAAAGTGTTTAGTTTAGATAATTTTTTCTACAGTTATATCTAACTAAAAACACTTTCTATTAAGTTACTAGATATTTCTAGACTTAAAACTGCTCTCCCCCCGATAATGCGAAAGAACCCTGCAGCCTGATCCTAACTTTTCGATTTTCGTGCCAGCGGGAGCCCGAGGATCGTTCGAGAGCGGACACCCTTGAAGATAACGGAACCGAGCCATTTGACCAGGTATCTATAACCACCTTTCATTTTAAATTCCTTTCAGTTACACGCCACAGTTGAAGCTGCTGAAACGCGAGAAATACCGCCGTACGTCAGCCCATGCCGAGACGAGCCATCGTCGAAGCTCCAAAAAATAGCGCCCAGTTAATCCTGCTTATTTGATTGTATCTACTTGAACTGTCCTTTGTTTTTGAACTTCTTCGGTGTTGTGATGTGCCATTAATAAAGAGTCTCAACGGGTGAACTTGATAGTCTATCAAGTGTCCAGTGGAGTTAGCGGATTGGGTAGAGGATTTCAGAGAGATTTCAGATTACAAGATGCTCAAAGATTGAGGAATTGGAAGCGTCAAGTTTCTCTAAAAGAATACCACGAAAAATGTGCCAACCCCGTAAGTTAGAAATTGCGTAAATTATAAAAGCTACCCAATTAGCATTGGTTTCGTGGTACATATAGGAGGAAAACTTGCTTGTCTCTACATTGATTACTAATCGCTATCTAACCAACTAACAACAACTAAGATGCTACTGGTAATTGACAGTCTATGTTTTCTATTCTTTTACAGCACCCGGATGTGATGCTCCCCATGTTTCAAGGGCTTTGGATGCGGCTGGGGAAGGCGAGGATTGAAGCGGCGAGGGCGGAAGACGCATATCGGACCGAGGTGCGCGTTGATCTCATAACTTATCCTAAAAACCAGCGCCCAAAACCCGCTTCGCGGGCCTTGGGCGCTGGAATGCGGCCTTTGCATGAGAATTTGACTTTCCGATAGCTTGGGTCCTTCGGACCCCTCCCTTCCTCCGACCACACCCGCGCGTGCAACTTGCAAGAATGAGGAAATTTGTATTTTTTGGAATTATGCAAAGTAGCCCTCCCTGGCGCCGGACACACACACACACAGAGATACACTCCAAAATTATATCCTAAAAATTTTATGCCAATTTATTCTAATTTCTAGCCAATTTATTAGTGGCTCTAACCAGCCCATCTATATTTCTTTTGTTTCAGGAGATGTGGGCATCGATCGCCTACTGCAAGCTTTACGATGCCTTGCTCGAACGCGAGGAGGCTGCACGTCGTCTATGGGCCACCAAGGCGCCGCGTATGGCCGACCAGCCGCCCCCGGCTTATTTCACGGTACGAAGAGGCTAGTTACCCCTGTCCCCCCTTACATTTAAATAAAAAAAATAGCGGAAGAGAAAAATAATTGTAAACGAGACCTCAAACTCTTCATTAAAAATATCATCCTCTTCCAGCCCCTCAAAATCCCGTTTGTCGAGGGGAATATGGTCATGGATGACGCCTACCAACGCTCCATCGCCCAAGCCGAGGCAGCAAGCCGCGAGCAGAAGAACATCGGCGATTTGGAGAGGGTAGGAAAGACGGAATTTTGAGTACTGGCTTGATAACGGGGGGGAGCATTGACCTACTGCCCTGGCCCCCATAATGAAATACACATCTTTATATAGCTTTTTACGCGGTTTTTATATCTCTAAGCTTCATAAAAAGGTTATGCAGTTTTAGCAAAATTTTTATTTGGTAGTAAAGGTGTGAAAATGGTCAAATTAAAATGTTGTTGTTACATTTTAGTAATCGGAAATCGGAAATAGTAAAAATTCTACAAAAATCGCTATATTTTTTACCAGGGAGGTTGAGTAAAGGAAGCTAACACAAGTCCTCTGCTAAAGAACCAGAAATTTAGAAAAACTGCGTTGTTTCTAGGCCCTCAATGACTACCTTCGAGAGCGTCGGGCCCAACTGAAAGCCGAGATGCTTCGCACGAAGAGGGAGCTGGAGAAGGTTGAAGAAGAAATGGAAGAGATGGTAAAAGCACTATAATTAAGGACTGTTTTTGGCTAAACTCCAGATAACCCCCCCAGCCGACCCCACCTACCGTATCTCGACTCCTTGTTCATCTACAGGTGTGTAAAGTATACCAAAATACTCGCCAGAGCTAGACGAACATTTTGGTATACTTTACACACCTGTAGATGGACAGGGAGCCGAGATACAAAAGTTGGGTGCCGGCTGGGGGGGTATCTGGAGTCTTACCCTGTTTTTGTTTAGGGCACTGATGCCGATCTTTCCCGCATCAAGTTCACCAGGCGATTCTCGGCGACGTGGGTAGACTGCGCGCTGACGTTTCGTTATGAGACAAATCGATTCGGAGAGCTGCTGCCACCGGCACCGCCGCTAAAGGTACCGTCGGTTACTTGTAGTTTAAAAATTTTATTGGCAAAACTCTTTCGGTTCTTTGGGGTTTCCCCCAGAAGGCTTTTTACAAGTTCCCTAAACAGGTTAAATTTGAGCAAAAACACTTTTAAAATGTATAAAACAGATTTTTCGACCAAAATTTGAAACGTTCGACACTATTTCTGTCTATTGTCGGCAATTTTTTAAATGGCTCTTTCCAGGATCTCAGGCTCATCAACTGGGCTCTTCCTCATGCCCCGCCAAGCCCGGCAGCTGATATCAAGGTGGAGGAGGCCGACGACACCGTCAGGGTCGGCCCTGATGACAGCCAGAAGGCTGACGCTGCTCAGGGAGAAACCGAGAAGGAGGAGCAGCGTGCTGCTGCTGGCTCGGAGGTCAAAAAGAATCGTAAATCACAAGGCTGCATTATAAAAACTCGAAAGCTTGGTTGTGGCAGCCACACTTGGCACAAATCTTTGGCGATTCGAAACTAAGGATTTTAAAATTTGAAATTAGAATGCGAACCGATCAATAGTGCTGTTATTGGGTCATGATTCCTCGGGGTCCTGGTCATTTCTCTGAAATGCGGCTTCTCGTCCAGTCGGGGGTGCTACTGCTCGCGCTTTTCGCCGGGTGTCTCGCCGACGATCCCAAGCTGGTACGCAATTGATAGAACTAGAATTTATTCTCTTTTTCTTCTTTTTTTAAAGGACTGTGTTCTTTAAAATTTAATGTTCCATAGAAATTATCTGGCTGAATCTCGTTACTTCCGCCCGCGCCCTCCCCCGGTCGAGGTCTTCCTCTCGCCTTCCTCGCGATTTTCCCTCTTTACTTCTTTTTTTACATGATTTCGTTTTCTCTTTCTTCCTATAGAATGCATTATTAGAGATTAAATACTCATTTGCAGCATCTGGAGGATGAGTTGCGCCCTGGCTGCAAGGGACATCACTCGTGGGAGTCACCATTGCCCGTGTCCCTCGTCTTTCTCGTTGACCGGTCGGCCGGCGATGTCAAGGTGGGCTTTATTTTGCGTGAAGATCAAGTACTTTCTTGCAGGCCTCGAAGACGAGCTTCTTCTACAGCACCATCGCCTGCGTGCTGCCCGCCGAGGCAAAGTTGATGGTATCTTGGCGTTAGAGTGTTTTGGATATTTTATATTTTAGTTGATCGATCTGCCGATGCGCGAGGCACCCGTCTGGACGGACAGCAAGGGCTTACGGTTGGCCCTCAACGGCTCGGCACCTATTTCCAAAGGTGGGTTCATTTATGATTAAATTCTGTAGACCCTGCCGAATTTTGCGTGTTTTTCTAGATTTGGTCGGAGTGGGAGTTTGTTCTTTTCTCGGTCGTGTTTTTACAGCTCCTTTTTACGCAACTTTTCGACCTTGACGCGTTTAGGCTATTTTTTCAGGGCTTGAACCACTCTCGGTGTGCCAACGAATCGACGCCATCAAACCGGCAAGCTCGTTCGGCGACGATGTGCGGAACGTGCATCTCATTCTGGTCACGGACCAAGAAGAGTTGGAACGCCACCCAGGTGTGAAATGTCTAAGGAGTCTCTGTTAGCTGGTCGACAAATGGCAGGCTGGCTTCAAGCGTTTTATGACTTTTTTTGTTTAGACTGCGACATCCGGAAGCACTTCTCGTCGTTTGCCCATCGACTCGGAAGCGTGGATCCGTTGCGTGTGCATTTGGACACGATTCTCGTCGGCTCTGAGGTAATAAATGATTTAAACGGTTTAATTTTTTGCATTTGCAGCGCAAACTCCCCGGGAAACGCGCGACGATCCCGGCTTGGACGACGATCTTTGAGAAATGTAGGGCTTCTATGTTTTTCTTCTGCCTCAGCCTCGGAATTTTGTCGATACTGTTAAATGGTTTTAGTGAATTTTCGTAAAGTTCGTTGCAATTCTATATTGGCTTTCTTTGCAGTCGGCGAGAAACAGTACGTGAGGGAGGACTCGTACAAGGAGAAGCGCTATGGTAACGTGGTCGACGAGTTTTCCGCGTACATTGACAAGGTGAGCGTGATTTTTTGGCATTTGAACAGGTGTTGTTCTGGCACCTAAAAACGGCTTCTTGATCTACCTTCGCCGGCCTTTTTTGCCATGGATTAGTACTTTTTCAGATATTCACGGAGACGCGCCTCGTTAATGATGTGCTGATTGGGGACGAAAAGGATGAGAAACGGATGGGACCGATCGACACCACCATCACGCACAACAAAGGTAAGGAGAATCTGTGTTTGCCGAAATGTTTGCATTATGATGTCGCCATGTCTGCCATGTCAGAATACCGCCTTAACAGCTTTATCCAGCATAGCCTAGCCAAACAGTGAATTTTCAGATATCTTGATCCCGTCGAATGGCCCTCCTTCAACTGTCCACAGCCCAGAAACGGAATCGCCGAGCATGCTGCCCGCGGTCCCCTTGATCAGGCACAACCGAGCCGAGCCAGTGCCCACTGGTGAGCGCCTTCTTGCCGGCGCTGAAAGCCGTAAATGTTCAGTTTAATTTTTTGGTGTGTTACTTGGCTGTCCAGACCTAGTTGACGTACGGGGTCGATTCTCCTTGAAAACTCTCTCAAATACTATTTTTTTTATAGAAAACTCGACGAATGCGACCGTATCAAGTGAGGAATTGATGCCGACGGTGATTGGTGGATGGAATGGCACCGACAATTCGACCATGGAAAGGAATAGTAGGGCTACAGTAGCTGTTTTTGAGGGGTTTTGTTTCTTTACAGAGACGCGCCCCTACTGGAATGGCACCGAGGAGCTGGAATACGGGTGGGCTTTTGTGCCAGTATTCGTCGAAGAAAATTAGCCATTGATGTGTTTTCGTTTGTAGCTGGCGGGACCCGGGTTCGACTCCCGGCCGCGGAAACGATTTTTGCTTCTCCCCAGAAATGATTTATCGCGAAAATACCGATAACTAATCGATTTTCCAGCAAAGAGCACGAACTGGTGACGAACCCGCCCCGGGACCCGATCGACGTTCAATGGGTTTGGGTGGGAGTTTTTTTTTGGAAAGGGGCTAGCTAGCAGAGCGCGTTTGGGACGTCAATCTAACACAGGCTCTTTTTCGAATGTTGTAGGGGTTTTTGCAAAAGTAGTGGCACGGATCCGCTAGGAAACTAGCAAAAACCGTGTAGGAATCTGGCAAAAATCTTTTTTTTTACAGCTGGTTGTTGCCCTGGGCGGCTGCATGCTCTTCCTGGCGACGGTGTTCTGCTTCGTTTGTTTGTGTCGTGGATCAGATCGGGACATGACTACGAATAGCTCCTCTGCCTCCAGCCAGTCTCGCCGGGACCCAGGACCCGCCACAGGGGATCGCGTGGGGATTTGGAGATGATTTTCGCTAGTTTTTACCGTGCGGCTGCTGAACGTGCGGCTGCTTGCTGAACGCCCTGAACACGTCGGCGCGTTAATAGGCGTTTTGTTGCGTATTTCGCAAGGAGAAAGAAATTTTTCGCTTCGGGCGCCGTTTTGATAATGCGAGTAAAATGAGTGTTTCTGTCCTTTTTTTACTATACTTTCTTTTCTAAAATCGTACGCCTCCAAAAAGTACAAAACTCATGAATTTTCGATCAAATTTCAAATTTTTGTATATATTTCTAAGTGTCTAGCACTTAAAAGCGAGCTAAATTTTACTAGTAAAATCTGGCTGAACGTCTTGAAGACCTCGTTAGATTAATACTTTTTTCAGGAGACGCTGCCCCTCGTCAACCCGTCCATGCTGCCGGCCCCAGCGGCCAGTGAACGAGCCCCCGACCCGTACAGCCCGGTCACCTACGGACCTTCTGGTACACAGCATTTTCTGCGTTTTTTATTGCCGTTTTTCAGGCGAGGCGGCCCCATCGGCGATCGTCATCACCCCGCCCATCGTCGACGGCACCGAGTTTGAGCATCACCCGCCCGCTCAGCAATACATCCCGGCCGATCTCTACCACCACGGCCAATTCCCCGCCAAGCCCGACCTGGTCAGCAAGCTTTGTTAAAGGGGCTGCTAAACCGCAAAACAGCAAAAAAAAAATTGAAATTTTTAGCCAAATTAAAATGGTTCAAAATTTTAAGAAATTGCTGCGAGATTTTTCGTACTGAAAAATGGAGTGTCAAGCAACAAATTTATTTTAATTAATTTTTTAAAATTTATTATTAAAATTTATTTCTTCTTTTTTATTTGGTTAATAATTTTTATCTATTTCTATGGGCTCCTTGACGATAGGCCAAAATCAGCCCACCCCCCCCCCCGCTAAGAGTGCAACACTATTAAAACCCCCTTTATATTTAGAAATTTTCGAAAAATTTTAAAATTTTATTTTTACAGGTATTGAATTTGTCGGATTCTCTTCCATCTTCACTTTTCTTACTTTAACTATACAATTCTGTCATAAAAATTAGATTTACAGTATATTCCACTTATCGGCTTTTTTCAGGCGCGCCCGGAGCGTGGCACCCGCCCCCTGGGCGTCGACTACAAATTCGACTATTGAGCCGTCGCTGGGCCACGCCCCTTTCCACGACTCACCGAACAGCTCGAACATGTCGAATTGATCATCATCACCATCCGCCCCCCTCAACGGACTACAGACGGACGAGGCCACGCCCACTACGTGAAGCTCCTCCTCCCCCCTCCCTACTCCACACTAATTGACTCGTCCATCCCCCCCCCTCTGTCTCTCCACATGTGCAAATAGAATTCTTTTCTGAATCGAATAAACGGGTTCAACTAGTGTACTGTTTGGTAGACTACGCTACGATACCATGTACGCTGGATTTCGTGAGCTATTGGGAGAATTCTTGTAATTTGGAGTGTTCATCGAATCCTACCAAAATTTTTGCCGGAAAATTGGGTATTTTGTAAACTAATAGCGTGAATTTTTAGGGAGCTATTTTGTAAAACAGAAATTATGTAAATTGTAGTAAAAGGAAGGTATTTGGTTTTCAATTTAACTGTATAGCTTTATTTTTTTGTGATTTTAATTTATAGCCGATTCAGTTGTAGTAAAAACAGTTTATGCTGGAAAATAGGAAAGAACAAGTCATTTTGAGCGCTCAGATGTGTACAGATAATGACGAAAATCACATCGCAAAAATTAGGACGGATCCCTTTAATGGCTTATTATTCGGCACTCGTCGACGCGGACCCCAAAAATATCTGCAACACTTGCTTCCGCATGTGTTCCGGCCATTTTCCGGCTTTCTTGACGTTTTTCCCGGAAGATGACCAGCTGTAGAGATCGGTCGGCCAGTCCTCCGCCCATTTTGGACCGTAATCCACCTAGGAAAATGAAGATAATAAAATATAGGTTTTTTTTTAATCCCGAGAAGTTCTATTTCATATATGACATTTAAAAAGAATTTTAATGCCTTTAGACTATTTTTTAAACGTTTTTAATTTATTAAAATGGACTGTAAGTCTTTAAATCCCGAAATCGATTGAGAATATTTTGCAAAAATGAGTTTCATGTCTTTCGATAGTAACTTTTTTCGTGAAAGCGGTATTAGTCATAACCACGATGGCGCAAAGCAAACATTTTAATGAGCTGGGGAATTAAAATCAATAAGAAAAACGAACAATAATTTAATTTACCTAGGCCCTCTTTTTAGGATTCAATTAAAAAATGGCTTTTTAGATCCCGAGACTTGAAAATTTCGAGAAATCATTATTAACGTTCAGCTACGTTCCAAGTTTTCCAAAAATGACTTTCAAAAATTTTTAGCTAAAAAATTTCAAAAAATTACTGTAATGCCGCCTTGTTTCTCGTGAAAGCTATATGTAAATTTTTTTAGCATACCCGAATCGTCTCCTCAACATTGCAGGGCACGAAAAAATGGCGCCCGAGCAGATTTGCCGAGCAGAATGAGGTGTACCTTAAAGGTAGCGATTTTTAGTAACATTTAAGTCTAATTAAATTAAATTATTAGTGAAAAACTGAAACCTTACCGTGGATAGTAGTATCTGTACTTTTGCAGTGAGTTGCTCGTGCCGCCCACCCATGAATATCTGCCCTCATCGTACACAATAAATATATCGACCGGCAGCTCGAAATCCCACGCGTACACCGTCATTTCGTAGCCTTCCGACGGCTGCAAATTATACATATTCTATCATTTTTTGGTACTTTTGTAGTATCGGGGGTGGGAATAGGATCCAATTTTGGTACTGGACTTTTAGCGGGGGGAACTAATCTTATTTTTTGCCGCTTCTTGTTAATATACCTGCTAATAATATATAATCTAATTTATAGTGATTTTAGTAGTTTTAATTTTTAATTTTTAATTAAATTGAATTTTTAATTTAAAAATTCCAGGATTTTTGACTATTTTTGGTCATTTTTCGTGCATCAAGGCCAAAAATCTTTCGAAAGTTTTATAAATTTTTGATATCTAACCCCCCCCCCGCTAACAAATTTGCAAATATGTATAAAGGACGCGGTTTCAACAGTTTTTTTGGTTTTCCTAAACCTAAAAACTACAAAAAATTTATTAGTAATCTAGAAAATATAGATGTTTCGACCAGAAATGGCCAATTTTCGACCAAAATGTTTCAATTTTCAGAGGTTTTTAGATAGTTTTCCAATTATATAGTTAATTTTGCTGATTAATTTTATTAAACAGCTTAATATTACTTTGCTAGACATTTAGAGACCTATGGGAAAAATTAGCCCCCGCCCCCGATAATGCAAAAGAACCTGGGCTGGCAGATACCATTAGGGATCGATAGCTTTTTTATAAGCCCAACCATTCCAAGTATTCGATACAATGCCAACGGTCCATTGGTGGGAAGTGTTGCGAAATGATGTTGCAGTGATGGGCTGAATTCTGCGTGTCTGATCCCGAGATCCATATCATAGGTATGGGGAATGATTGAACACTCGCGGTACCAGCCTGCAAAAATAGATTGAAAGGATTTTAAAGGAACAGGAAAGGCGTGGCTAGGGGGTTCTTTCGCATTATCGGGGGGCGGTCTATGGGTTTTACGATTTGAAACGGTACAAACTTTAAGTAACCAAATTGCAGCTTTTCGTTGAAAAATACAAAAAATAATTTTCGGTTTGGTCTGGTCGGTTTTCGACAAAAATCCCGACGAAAAAGATTATTTCTAAGTTTTTTTTTTGCTTTCCCATTTGAAATAAAATCTATAAAATCCATGTTTCAAAAAAATCAAAATATTTTTTGTTTGAAACCATATTTCTGACGAATATGACAAAATTTTCGAGGAGTGATTGATTTTGAATTGTCTATTTCCATTTAACAGCATTTTGATGAAACAAGATTATTTTTTCAAAAATCAAGACGTTTTCAAAAAGGTTCAGGATTTTTTGGAAATCTGTGTTTCAGAAAAAGAAATGAAAAAATTTCCGAAAACATTTTTAGTAAAATTTGATTCTGTTGCTTTTAAAAGTTGAGTATGTCAAACATTCAAAAAATCAGTATTTAAAATTCAATATATCGATATTTATCGATATATTTAAAGTAACGTAGTAAGTAAAGTCTGGTACCATACCCAATAAGGTGCCACCCTGCAGAAATGGATATGCCCCATAATTGATGATAATATCCCGAATGTCGGCCAGTGCTTCAATCGCTTCGAGGGGATATGTTCGATTTGTCTCCGATTCATCCCGTTGTAGCACTAAAAAACCGGGGTAGGTTAGCAGAGAAATTTGAGGAATTTTTATACTACCGAAACCTACCGTTTTTACATTCAATCTCACGGCTGCGCTGCCAGAATTCGAGAAATTGCGGAATATTCGCTGGTAATTTTACGCTTCCGATTTGATGGTAGATGATGCTGGAATTTAAAGGGATTGTGAAGTTTCAGATTTTTTAAAGAAGCTCTGCTAATTGCTAAATTTTTGCGCATTAATAGATTCCAAATGGCACAAAATTGCTTGAAAGCCAGAATTTTTAAACAACCTGAATTTTTTCATATTTTATGATTATGTCGTTTAGACTTGCAAATAAAATTTAAGTTTAAGGTGGATCAAAATTAGATTTTATTAAAAGGTCCAAAAAATATAAATAAAAACACAAATTCTCACCTTTTCGGGAGCAATCTAAACGTGCGATTGTCCTGGACCTGGATGAAATCTTCGGCGTCATTTTCAGTGTATGGCAGCACACGAAAAACCTTGAGTAACTCTAAAAAACAGAATAATTTCGGAACCAAAATTTTTCAAAAATTCGGAAACCGATAACACCAAACTTCCTTGGAAATTTGACTTTTTCAACAAGTAACGCTTTTCAGAATCTCGTTCCCTTAAGCGAGCTTCGAAAATTTGGTTTTTGACAATTTTTGAAACATCATTATTTTAAAAAATTATAATCAAAAAATTTCAATTTTGGACAAATTGTGAAACATTCGAATTCAGGTTTAAAGGGATAGGGGCGGCATAAGTGAATCGATTACGCGCGGGAAAGAAAATGTCTTTGCGCCTCTCCCCTGGGCGCCCTCTCTCGTCGCCTCATCTCTTTAAGCATTTTAATTTCATGCATTTCTATAAGTTTTTGCATTTATTAAAGCTCAGTGAAACCAAATAAAACGAACCTCGAGTTACGGTATGCCCCGAATCTTTTGCAATCATCGTCATCAGGGGATATCGCGGAATGGCATGGCAGTTACGGTGGAATTCGGAGAGGAAAACTGGGTCTGAATTTTTAGGTTGATTGGTTTTAGGTTTCTTTAATGAGTGCATACCGACGATGACCAGCCCGACGGCCGTCATGTTCAAGGAGAGCAGGGCTTGGTGGCATGCTTCCTTTAAAGGGATCGGTTAGAGTAGGGCTGGACAGGCTAGCAGTGATTATTGGGAAATGGGGCGGGTCTCTCCCTTTCAAATTTTTTAACATTCGGGGCAGGCTAGCAGAGACCATTCAGGATTTGGGAGCATCTGGATGAGGAGAGCGTAGGGGCAAGCTAGCAGTGATCGTTGAGGAATCGCTATTAAAGGGATAGTCCCGCGAAAGAAGCAGCTAGCAGAGATTCTTTGCGAAAATTGGAAAAACAGAATATATACGTTGGCATGCTAGCAGAGATGATTTAGGAATCGATATTTAGGGGATTTCGAAAGAGACATCTAGCAGAGATCCTTTGGGAATCCTAAGCAAGAAAATCCCTACCGTTTCCGCTTTCCCCCCAGATCGTAGCAACAAAAATAGCAGAATCAACAATCCGACGCACAGTACCCATCGGGCCAGCCGATTCTTGCCCATAACATCTAAAAAGCAATAAAAATACATTAAATACGCAAAATAATTAAGTATAAAAATAATGAAAGCAATTAAAAATAATGTTAAAACTGCGTTAAAATGTTTAAAGGGACAGAGAAACCACGAGCCGAATAATCGAGCAAAAAGCAAAACTTTGACCGCTCGGGGCATCGAACCCTCGACCAAAACTTTACCGGCAAACGCGCTAGCCATTAGACCAACTCGAATATGATTATGGTTTATCTTAGCAACAGTACTAAAAAAGATGACTTTAAAGATATATAAAAGCTTCGACTATCGGCTCCAGGACTGGCCAACGGACCGTGGCAATAATAATAAATATTGGCCATCAAATGGACCGTGCGGGGACTCTTTGGACAACGGAATATTCGTATCTCTCTCTCTCTCTCTCTCTCTCTTTCTCTCTCTCTCCCGCTTTTTTACGACCAACTCTCCATCGTCCACTTCCACCGGCTTTTCATCACCAAAACCGTGAGAAACCCCACAAAAGTTCTCGACCAACAAAACGTTATAAGCTAAAAGTAGTTAAAAAGTATCAAAACGGATATAAACAGTAGAAAATTAAAACCATAGGATTATAGAAAATATACAAGTAGTTCAGTGGAAATAAAAAAAATGATCCAGATATCGAGAAGAAAAAATTGCAGAAATGCTTATTAACGTAATAGTAAGTATTTTAATGGTAAAATTTAACTATTAAACGAGGATAAACGATCAAAAAAGAAAACATAGTTTTAGGTGAAATTTTGAGCGAACATTGGCCCTTTTAGGACCGAAACATCGATATCCGTTTTTTTAATTGCTAATCAAAGTCTAAAAAGTTTTTACGCTTAGAAATAGCAATAAAAAACAGTTTAGCAGGAACCGGAAGCCGTAGGGAGCGAAAATATGGGCCGCAACCCCATATCAATTTGAGGGCATAGGCATGAAGCCTGACCCGTCAACACCGCCCCTTATCACTCAATTCGCACATGCTGGATTGGTGATTTTTAGTGCCGAAATGGTGTAGAGAGAGGTTATAAACTTGTAATGCTGAAATCAGCGTTTTTAAGAAACGTCTAGCAGAAAAATTCGGTAAAGGTTTCTTAACGGGGGAGCGGAATGTCGCACGTTCATGCAGAGAGTTTTTAGGAAGCTTCTGATCCTGCTAAATCAGGCAGGCTAGCGGCGATTCTTTGCGAAAATATACCGCTTTCCATAATTTTTAAAGCTTTTGGGCAGGCAAGCTAGCGGAGAACGCTTGGGAAATGTGTAGATGTTGATTGCATCGACCTGTAGACATGGCATGCTGGCAGAGAATCTTTCGGAACATTCAGCATCTGTTAAGCCATGGATCAGAGGCAGGCTAGCACGGATTCTTTGCGAAAAACTACGCGTTGCTGCAAGGTTTTGAAATTTGAGGGAGGCAAACTAGCAGAGAGCTTTGGGAAATGATAGTTTCTCGCATCGAACGGTCAGCAGGGCAAGCTAGCAGACAATTTTTAGGAAGCTTCTCCACCTGCTAATTTTTAAAATTTAGGCAGGCACTGCTCGGTGCGGAATCTGATATTTTGCGTACTTTATAAGCAGGGCAAACTAGCGGAGATTTTTAAGGAGATCGAAATTCAAAAGTGCTATTTTAAGCCTTATTTGCATCAAAAATTAGAATTTTCCCTGAAAAATGGAATCTATGTAAATGAAGACCTTCCTGCCGCTATAAAAAGCTTCTTCGACGCAAGTCACTATATTTATATTCTCGTTGCCAGTTACTCGGTTGGTTTTCTGTCAAAAATATTGATTTTCTTGGCTACAAAATAAGGAATTAAAGTATTACGGGCAATAAATCCCAATTCTCCTCTTTCAGAAACCGGTGCGAATGGCGTTCCAGCTGTATGACCATATCTACTTGGACCAGAATGAGCTGCTCGCCGTCCCGCGATATCAGCACAAGGTGTTGCCCCTCTACGGCATGGTGAACACGGGCAAGGAGGACGAACGGTGAGAATGAGCACGAGGGCCCGCTTGCAGCGATAGGCCTTTCAATTTCGACCTCTGGGCCATTTTTGATACATTTTTTACCTAAAAACCACAATTTCGAAATTTATACGAGATTTATGAAGTTTTTTACATATAAAACTGCGTAAAATGCTTTAAATCTACAAGCTTATCTTTTTCAGCTACGAGATCCAGGACATCCTGCACTACGGCGAATTCGGCGACATCTACCGCGTGCGCAACACGAAAAGCCGCCAGTACCATCAGCTGAGGACCGAGCTCGTCAGCCCGCCCGAGACACATCAGCAGTATGAGGTGAGTCCGTTTGGGGGAGTGTACTGCTTGATGATGCCGAATCGACGTGTTGAATTCCAGGCTCTCGCCGCCCTCTTCCAAGAGTTTTTGCTGCGCGACAACGGCAAGCAGCTCTGGCGTTTCCCAACGTCAGTTATAGTCCCTTTTCTCGCCTTTCTCTACTGTAGGCTTTGCTCCCTCCTCCTTGCTCGCTAAAACCTAGAATCACCCTTTTCAGCGTGGTCAACGCCGGCCAGGACGACGACTTCAAGTTCTTGGTGACGAAGACGCTGGGGCGGACGGTGCACGAGGTCCGCCGCTACTACGTCAAGAAGAACTTCACGTACGTCGTCTGTTTTCCAGCATCCGTTTCTTTTTAGGGCCCACGACGCGCTGCACGTCATCACGCACATGTACTTTGCCATCGAGTATCTCCACCAGCTCGGCTATGTGCATGGGTAAGCGAGGGCGCTAAAAGGTTTTTTCTGACCCTAGAAGTCCCTAGTAACTTAATCGGAAGTATTTTGATACGTTTTTAGCCCGGTAAAACTACATTTCACCTAGAAAAACTATCTAAAAACTTTCAAAAAGCCAAAATTTTCGTAAAAACTGACATTTTGGCCGACAAATCTATATTTATAGATTTTTTACTCAAAATTTGGAAGGTTTTACCTTTAGGAATAGCAAATAAAAAAGCATTGAGAAACCCTTCCGCAATTTATGTTTGAAAAGCTTGTGTCTATCTTGTTTTTTCACCTCAAACCATATCTTGCAGCGATCTCTCGATCCGTAGCTTCTGCTTTGGCGAGGGCGAGAACGAGAACAACGTCTACATGTACTTGTTTGGACGGTTGCGCAAGGCACGCGAGGAAGGCCGTTTTGCGTGGGTCCCGTTTTGCAGTGCCCCAACAAAGACGACATTTTCAGCAAGGAGCGCCCGGGCCCGATCTACTACAACGGCCAGAACAACACGTTCTGCCCCCGCACCGCCCACAAACGCCAAGACTTTTGCCGTCGCGACGACCTCGAGAGCTGGCTGTACATCTCGGCCGACGTCTTTATGGATGGGAATCCGCCGTGGCGCCGCTGCAACAAGACGCGGTGAGGCGGAGCTGGCGCTCTGAGGAATAGCCTGGAAATTTGGGCTGGGTACTGGGCTGTTAGCGGGGGTCAAACTTGGCCTATCCCCCGATGGGGTCCCGCTAATGAAATAAACACCAGTTATAACGACATTTTATCCAGTTTTAAGTATAGAAATTCGTAAAAGATTAAAATTTGCAAAAATTTGGTTTTTACCCAACAATTTAAATTTTTGAAGTTTCTAAATTTTTGTGAGAGTTTTTAGTAATCGAAAACTGCAAAAAACGGTATGAATACATTGCGAAGCGCTGAAAATGCTAGACTGGCTAGATTTGTATAGGCGAGACGCCCCCCCCCCCCCCGCTAAAAGTCCAGTACCTGGCCTTTCAGCAACCAGCAGATCCCGGAGCCGATCGCGCTGCAGTGCAAGGAGCAATTCTTCCAGGGCGGAGGTACGCTCAGCGATAAGAATATGATGTACAATTCAAAACCTACAGAAAAGATCACCAACGACTTCTTCGAGGACACGCCCAAGGAGATGAAGGCGCTCGTGCCCCAGATTGACGCGCTCGCCTTCGACCACGTGCCCAACTATGACGCGTTCCGCGGCGTGCTCACCGCGCTGGTGGGGGTGTTAACAGCCAACCAATTCAATACCTAAACGACGATTGAATTAATCTGATTTGAATTGAGAACCGACAATCCTCTTTCAGCGCGAGAAGCTGCCGCAGGGCAAGGCGCCGAAATGGGCGGGCCACTCGAGGACCAACGTCTACCCGGGCCCCAAGCGCCCTACTGTCAAGGGTAAAGCCCGCTTTCTAGGCTTTACTTTAGCCGGCCTGCGTCGATTTAGCCGACTTTTTAGCATATTACCAAGTTTTAAAAAAGTACAAGAGCGGAATTGAGAGTTTTAGTATTTAGTATGCCATTAAATTTTACTTTTTTTAATCTGTGGCCGCAACTACAATAGTTTTTGGCCTTCATTTCTTTACGCCAAAAACATCTAAACTTTGCCGGAATGAAAATAGCAGCTATAAAGAATTGGGAAAATACAATGCAAGACTTACTAAAGTTATAAGCGTAAAAACATAATTATAAGAGCGGAATTTAGTATTAAAGACTTTTAAAAGTTTGCTAAATCGAAAAACGTCCAAACTTAACCGAAATCAAAGTGGCATCAATCAAAAAAATCACCGAAATAAACCGATACCGCTTTAGCCACGAAGAAGAAGTCGAAAAAGAAGAAGGGCAACCAGAGCCGCGAGCAGACCGAGGACGAGGAGGACGAGGAGGAGGAGTCGCAGGTGAACAAGAAGAGGAAGGTGGGCATCCAGGCATTCAACCAAAATATCCCTGCAAATTCAAGAAGAAGTCGGTGAAGAAGAGCCAGGGCAAGCAGCTGAAGCGCAAGGCCTCCCGCGAGAACGTCTCGGCCGAACAGGAGGAGGGCGAAGAGGAGGACAACTACATCAACATCAACCTGTTGCGAAAGGCCGTCGCCAGTCAGGAGGAGGCGGTCAGCATCTGAAATCAGTAGCAGATATTGCATAAGCTATAAGCGGTTCTTTCCACACGCCTAAAAATTACAGAAAGCCACCTTTTTTTCGATTCTCGATTTAGGACGACGAGTCGGCGAGGAAGGCCAAGAAGGCGAAGCGGCTGAAGGGCCAGTCGTCGTACAGCAAATTGGGCGGCGCCGGGGCCTCCTCGAAGACCTCGATGATGGGCAAACCGACGTCTATCTCGGGGAGAAACGCCGAATAAGCACCAACCTGCCACGCCTGCACCAATTAGCCGCTGTTCCTGCTACATTAATTTACTTGTGATTGCCCCGCCCCCTCGAAATGTGCCATACGCTTCCGCGCGGCAGTAAATAAAGAAGTTTTTGGTTACTTCCGTGACTTTTGTGTACGCCTGCCGCCGGAACGACCTGACGCTAGAATCAACGCCACCTAATTTTTGTCGCTGAATCCGTTTCTGACCTTTATTGAGCTATTTGAACACAAAAACGGCATTTTGGGAGAGTACCGTAAACTTGAATGAAGCCAATGAATTAAATTTTCTGCACGTACGCGTGTCTTTCGGAAGCCATGGTGCGATTGAGGGTGTACCTTCACTGCGTATCTTGCACGATTTATTAGAAGCACAGTGGCATCAAGCGAAGTAACAGCGTAAAAGTATCATGTCGAAAATTCTTGTATGAGGTAGTCGAACCGCTCGGTCAAGACGTCGGCTTCTGGGGCGGCGCGCAGCGCGGCAGAAGGTCCGTGCGTGAAACCAAATGCTGTGACGAGAATCAGCGCCTGGAAAAGACACGTTATTCATGAGGAAGGCCAAGCCGAATTGATGACCCGAGGGCCCAAAATCTTTTTGCCACCACGGCAAATTCATTGAAGACGGCCGACCTGTAAGTCAGTGAGTAGTCGCTGTCGAAACGCCGCCTTTTCGCAGTAGATGTGGATCGTGTAAAGCCCATGTCTCGCCTCTTTCACGATATTAATCTGAAAAAGAACATGATTCCCGATGTCGTAGTCTGAAAAAAAGAGGCGAAAACGCGACGAGGCGTCACGACCATTGCCGCCCCATAATTTTAACCGAACAGCCCAACCCTCTTTCATGCGCTAATTCTCTGTGCTTGTTCTACTGCGCAAATGCTTTTGAAGCATGAGCGTCGGGAAGCCACCCGAAAAACCAACCTGGCATAAATGCTTTTCCCGTGTGTCGGCGGCGATGATTAGCTGGGCCTCGGTTTGCTCATCTGTGACATGGACGCGCGTCGAGACGATGAATCGGAGTAGCAGCGCCGGCGTCAACGTCTCGGGTCGGCCACACAACAGATAGGCCAACTGCCCCGGGATCGGAACGGAAGAACACTGCAAATATTTCATTCGAAAATGGCCATGACCAAGGCTGATCGTAAAATACAGATTTTGAGATGGTCCAATAAAGTTTTTATCATTTTGTAGTATCCGGAATCTAATAAATACACTATATAAATAGTTTTCAATTACTAGTTAGGTATTGGCTAGATTAACACAAAATCAACTTGCTCTCCAGTTAAAAGTTTGCACCGAAAAGTAAATTAACGTACATTCAGAGGACTTGTCAACCCGGCGGGTCTCTTCCGCTCCTCATCCAACTCAGCGTTTGTGCCAAGATTCCAAAGCGTCACAAGTCGAAGGTCTAGTGGAATCCTGGAAAATGGGAGAATTTAGCGGTCAAAATATACGGTTTCTACCTTAACACGGAGCGCTTTCCGTAGACATTCGTCGGAAATAGCCTCTGTGCTTCGATTCGTAGCTCTACCGGTGCTCTGGCGGCAGGCTTGAAATGTATCCGTTCTAAACATCGTGTATAAAACATCAGCGTACATACCACGAATCTCTTCTCCAGCCAAAAATTTCGCAATCCGTATTGTGTGCGTGGTGCTAGCCGAAGAACCTAAAATAACCATGCATTGGTTTGGAAATACCCACTTTCTGTGTAACTGGCTGGAGCCCCTTGCACAACAATCAGCCAATCCTGTAGCTCGCATCCGGAGCGATTTTCCACACATAAACAGCAGAACAGCGAACCGTCATGTAGATGCTCCGTCTGAAATTGTCGGCTTAGAATTAGCAGTCAGAAAAATAAACATCGACTCGACATCGCAATGGGAACCCGGCATCGTTATGAAAACTGCGCTTCTCTGACATCCGGTTCGACGCACACGATTCCATCGCTCGACGAATCGCAAGACCCGCCCGGAGCTGAAAGCATTGGGTTGGAAAAGCAACTAAATATATGTACCTGCCGCGCATCATTCTCAACTGCAGCCAATCGAGTACGTAGCGTATCGTATTCGGCTACGTCGAGCAGCCGATCCTCAAAACCGAAAATGAGCCTATTTTTAGAGCCGAATCAACAAACCTTCTCGAAGTCGGACGTTTGCGGCAGCGGCTCCTCAAAGTCCATCGGCTCATCACGACCTTCCGTAATCGATTCTCTCCCTAACGATCCGGAGAACGGATTCTCAAACGAATCGTCATCATCATCCATCCTCGCACGATGATGTACGACGGCACGAAACGGCTTGGAAGCTCTAAATTATTTTCAACAGTGTTCCATTCATTTCAAACATCGAACCGCTTACGCGGGAAAAGACGGGACTTTTAGGTCGGGTATGGGGGCTGAAATAGTTTATCTCGCCGCAAATAACAACCACCAACAACATAACAAAATAACAACTTGAAAAGCAATGCATGGCACAAGAAAGACAAATTGGGAGGGGGGGGGGGTTAAAGCCTTAAAAATGATGACCAATAGAAGCCAAAAAGCAAGCATGAATTCAAAAATGCTAACAACAATGGATGCACTCAATTATTGATCTAGGATCAACGATGACGTCTTTTTCGGGTAAGCAATTCTTTCATATCCAAGACCTTATCGTTCAAGTAGCGCACCACAGGGATGTAGAGGTCGCAGCGCCGTTCAAATTCCAGCGTCACGGCATCCACTTGCTCGATGAATTTCCGACCTTCCGTGTAGCTTTGCCGCTCCTCAATCCGATCCAGCTCTTGGTCTCCAGCCGCCAGCAGCTCTTTGATCGACTTCTTGACCGTCCGATTCAGATTCGATACGTTTTTCAGAAGTCCGTCGACGACCGTGTTAAACCGATACTTGGATTTTTGAACGAGGTCCGCAAGTTCGCGCTGGAAAAGCTTTTCGCGTTGGTGATTTTCGTGGCGGTCCAGGTAGCAAGCGCCGCAAATAACCTTCGAACAATCAACGCAATAAATCAAGCATTCCGGATGCTGGTCTCTTGAGCAATCTTCACAGTCTTTACGACCATCAGTTCCTGAGCCATCCTTCATTCGTTCCGTGTCGCCGTCGACGGCCCAATTCTTCGCAAGCTCATCGTAGAACCTCAGAAATTCTGTGCCGTCCCAGTCCTTTTTGATCGCGTAATCCACGTCGCAAGTGAAACATTTTACGGTTTTAGCTGGCAACCTGATGCCGTCAACCCGTTGACTCGAGCAGACACTGCAAACAAGATGTCCGCACTGCAGGGAATGTGCATTTACGCTATTCGTCGGCATCATCGCGTCTCGACATCCGACGCATTTTGGTCCAATTATTGTGCCGGTAAAGTAGTAGCCACGATTGTTTTTCTTAGCAGATGATTGGCCGAGCAGTTCGACAATCCAGCGCACCGGTGTAGGAAATGTCTGGCTTGTCCGGCAGCGGGCGCAACAGACCTGAGCATTTTCGTAAACTGGCGTCATCGGCTTGCCCGCTCCGGCATCGAATGGCCTGCGGCACTTCGGACAGTTGAAACATCCCATCACCAACGGCTGCTTGACCTTGCCGATTTTCTTGTCTTTCATTTCCAGCAAAATATGCGATGAATGTTCATAGGTGCAGCAGACTCCACAAACCGTCATCGAGCAGTCCAGACAATTGAAATGTCGATCGGTGGGCTCTTCCAAGTCGCATTTATCGCATTTCGCCGTTCCCTTACACGAGTCGGCTTCTTTGTTTTTGTTCTCCACATGTACCTTGTCCAACCAGCCGATGGAGAGCTCCTCCACGAACTTGAGAAATACTTGGGAATTGAATTGATTGGGAACGAGCCTCGTCTTGCAAACAGGACAAGTCGAATCCTTTGTTTTCCTGAAGTAGCAGGTGTGACAAAGTAGATGCCCGCATTGAAGCGCCAGCGCACGGTGTTCACGTCGCGCCGTGAAGCCATTATGGCATCCTGGGCATGAGGGCAACATCAGAGGGCGCGAACATGCGTAACCTTCATTAGTTCTCTTGAGTCCGGGCTGTGCAAGGAAGGCGTGTATCCAGGTTGCAGCGCAGGGCTTCGCTCCTTTCCTGGCCATCCCGCCGAAACAGCTGGCACATTCGTTTCTGCCATTTCCCGTGTTGATCGGACTGTGCAACATCCCAGGGCCTGCGTCAAACGGTTGCTTGCATTTCGAGCAGTTGAAGCATTGGATAATCATCGCTGGATCCCTGAAAAGCAAAACATTAGCAGGAAAGAATCTCGGGGGAGCACGAAGATAGCGGAAAAAACCCGGGGAACGCGCTTCAACAGACTATTCAAATTTGTTTGCTAAATGGAGGAGTGGGGCCGATAAGGCGAACGAGTGCCCCTCCCCCGTTTACCTAGCCTGCCGAGTGCAGCCGACGAATTTGTTCGAAGGGGGAGCCGCCCTTTGGCATGATGATACAATCTACCCTTTCCGCAAACGGGCCAGTTACGGCATAGACAAGAAAAGATTTTGCTTCTAACTCCCGTCAAACTAGTACTTAGAGAGCCTCTAGGTAAAACGAATTATCGGCGTGGTGACTTGGTTTTCGCATATTTCTCGCCAGTTATTGACAAATTTATTAAGTCTATTCCAACAACAGCACAACAAGGAAATTGACTACAAGAATGACAAATTCAACAAACTATTAGGGGAAAAGTTCAACACATCGAGACTGAAACAGAGAAACAAGAGATATTATTAAAGGATCCAACAAATGGACAAACAGATCGAAATAAAAACAACAAAATTAAAGTTGGCGGATTGATTCTTTGGACGGAGTGCTTTCGGTATGCGAGTGCGAGCCAAACTCGGAGGAACTTGAGGAACAGGATGAGGGCGCCCGTGGAGATGGTTGCACAGGCAGAGCGTAGACCCGAGGCTCCCCTTTCGGCGTCAATGGCTGAAGCGTGGAGGTAGAGTGGCTGGTGAGGTTCGAGTTCGACTAAGTTCGGGTAAGACGCGAAAGAAGCTTCTCACCAATTTCTCGCCCGGATACAGCGCAATCCGTGAACACGACCGGGCTCGGTTGGACGGGCCAGGGCCACCGAGGTAGTCCAGACTGCCCTGTACACGTAGAATCGGCTTGGTGTTCCTGAAACGGAATCATTTTTAGCAAAACCGGCATCCGGGAATAAATGTTGTTACGCACTTCTTGATCCGGCTGACGGATTGGTCCCATATCGCCTGCGCAATCTCGGCTGCGACACGCCGCCCCGTACTCTCTCGTATGAACCACAGAGCAATGCATCCATCTGGCTAAAGGAAACAAAGGTGGATCTTCAAAGTAACCACATACCATCAGTGCAGTGTTGACGAAATACTCAAACAGTTGATCAGATGGCGATGAGATGCGCACTTGACTGTTTCGTAGAGCAGCGGAAGCCATCGCCATGGTCGCCGGCGTCTAGATCAGATCTCATAATAACTAGAGCAAGCATACCGGTAAAAATTTGGAGGCGCAATACATCCGATAAGCGCGTGACGTCAAGAAAAGGCTGTAGTGCATGGCCATGAACAGCGTGAGGGCGAACAGGATGAGCAACCAAACGTAGAGGAACAGGTAGACTTTCTCGTAGATGTAGCTGGCCGGCATCAGACATTCCACGGCGTTGTAGGGATTGTTCAGCGAGATATCCTCCGTCTTATTGTAGCTGATGAAATGCTGGAAAAAAATTCGTTTTCGAAAAGCAAGCACACCTGTATAGTCTCCGACGGCATGATGCAAAAGACGGCGCGAGGAAACATTAGAGTTTCTTCGCTGGTAGCTGACACTCCATATACGACCTCTTCTAACAACTGAAAGAAAATATGAAGCCATTGACAAGGGAAGTGCACGAACTTAAGGTGGCCTTTCTTTTTCAAAATAAGTGGGTCTGATAGAGTCGAACACGGGGATTCGAATCTGTAATCAGAATTTGCTAAATAAAACGGAGAAAAAAGTTATGAGGCTTCAAAGTTGGCAAAATCGACAAAAACTGTACCTTTAGCGGCCTGTAAAAGGCGCGGAAGCGGAATTGAGCAAAAACCGATTGGTGCGTCTTGTTCAGCAGAAAAAGCTCTTTCGAATGAGCTATCATTCAAAAAATATACGATGATTTCGCGAAAATCTCTTCGATGACTTCCACAGGCTCTACCCTTACCTGTGAATTAAAAAGAAGCTTTTTGACAAATTATCTGTAATTGCCACATATTAAGGCTCATTCGAAAGAGCTTTTTCTGCTGAACAAGACGCACCAATCGGTTTTGCTCAATTCCGCTTCCGCGCCTTTTACAGGCCGCTAAAGGTACAGTTTTTGTCGATTTTGCCAACTTTGAAGCCTCATAACTTTTTTCTCAGTTTCATTTAGCAGATTCTGATTACAGATTCGGTATCCCCGTGTTCGACTCTATCAGACCCACTTAATTTGAAAAAGAAAGGCCACCTTAAGTTCGTGCACTTCCCTTGTGAGCCAAAAATACCTCGAAACCCCATCCTAAGGACCAGTTCCCGATGATCCATTGGCAGAGGTAGAACTGGATAAATATGTTGATTACTTGGAGCCACTTCTGGCATACGTAGACGAATAGTGCTATTCGACCATGTAAAACATGGAACCTAAATAATGAATTGTTTCGAAATCAATCCGAAAGTACCTTTTCGCATTACGCCCAGTAACGTTCAGAAAGAATTCGCAGATTCCGTCTATCTCTCGGGATCGCTCTTCGCCGGTCAAATCTTTGAGGCAACGCGTCTGGGAGATGATCGAGACGACCTTATTCACTAAGCATTATATATCAAATCTCCCAAAACATTTATTAACCTCCATCAGCCGACAATCCGAAGGTAGTCCAGGCAAACTTGGGCACCGCAAATAGCATCAGCTGCACGATCAGACAATACGGAATCCACTAAACCCGCAGAATGATGAGAACGGCAGAAATCAGACATACCCGGAAATTCCGGACGAGTAGAGGAACGTGGCTGTGGCCCATAAGATCCGTGTAGGGCCGCGCTCGGTCCCTGACGCCTGCGTAGCTGCTCGAGAGAAAGCATTGCTGGTTCAAGAACTCTTCCCACAATGCTGAAAACAAGATTGGCTGAATCACCAAATGCTACTTGGAACTCCTGCGGGAACGATGCACTTCATTGCATCTCCAAAATTCTGGTTAGCCATCGTCAACGCAATAAAGAAGACGAGGATCGCGTTAGTCACCACGCAGTTGAGGATGTCAGAAATGTCGAAGAACGGTGGCAATCGGAAGAAAGACGCCACCGCCCCCATTATACGCATGAGCTTCAGGCTGTAAGAAAAATATCTTGCAAAAACTTAATTCACGGTTACAATAACCAACGGGCTCACCCGAATTCTTCATATACGAACCGGACTGAGAAGCCATGCTGTTTAGAACGCGTACTATTATTCAAGTGCAAAAAATTTATTATATTTCTACCGCAAAGAAAAAAAACAAGCACGCATATGGCGTCGAGGTGCGGGCTAGCACAAAATTCACAAAACTCAAAGGCACATAGGCCTAGCGGAAAAATTCAATAACACAAAAGAGCACAAAGGGGGAGGAACTAATATTAAACAGATTAGATATCACCACGACTTAATGAGAATTAATCGAGCGGGTTGTCGAGCTGTAAGTTCCGTGCAGGATTGGTGAATTATTAATATTAGTTTCCTTCGTTTGGCGACTAATGCGGCGTGGCTGACGGAGTTGGCGCCGATGAGAGCCAGTTGATGAACTTGTCCATTTTGTCCCGCCCACACAGGTCCTTGGTGTACATGCCGCCGAAGGGCGAAGGCGGGTCCGGGAAGTCGAACATCGGCCTAAGTTCGTTGAAACTGGCACAAATAAATTCACCTTTGCCCATTGGTAGATTTCGGCGACAGCAAATTGAGCAGTTTCTGGAGGTCCAGCATCGGTGGCTCGCGCTCAAGCCTTCCGCGAGGACTGTAGTGGTAGCTGTCCGCTGGGCTAGAGAGATGGCTGCGATTGTGCGAGCCTAATAAAAACACATTATCCGAAAGCGAAAAAACCCTAACCCGAGTGAGGTTTCGTAGCCACCGTCGGGCGGTATGTGCCATTGATGATGGAGAGGTCAATCAGCTGCTTACGCTTCAGCTCATCTTTGCCCTCCGGCTAAACAAGACAATAAGTAATCGCAGAACTATCTACCGGAGGGTTCAGAAGAACGTTGACCTTGTCGATCGCGTACTCCAGCTTCTTCCTGCACACATCTTCGTAGTCCTCACATTGGACAATCACGTTCAGCGGTTCCTGGAAAAATTCATGGTACTATTGAAGTTGGGGGGGGGGGGGCAAAATTTTTTTCGGGTCATTTTTGGGCTAATTGGTCAGCTTTTCTCTGGCTTAGGCTTAGCTTAGCTTAGTATTGGCTTGGCTTAGGCTTAAGCTTAACTTAGCTAGGCTTGAACTAGTTTAACCCTAGGCTTAGGCCTTGCTTAGTCTAAACCTTGGTACCTGGCCCTAAGCTTGGCTTCGTCACAGCATCACTGCTTTTGGCTGCGATTTAGCTTTGTTCAAGCTCAATTTAACTGTGCTTCGGCTTAGCTTAGCTTAGGAGTTCAGTATTGTGCTGGATTAGCCACGAAAAACTGATCAAGTAGCCTAAAAATGACCTAAAAAATTTTGCCCCCAACTTCAATAGTACCAAATTCATTGCATAAAAAAGTAAAGATACCGTGCTCTGACCACGTCCGCGGACCATAATTTTGCAACCAGTTTCTTGCTCGAGCTGCCTGGCAGTCATTCCGCGAGGGCCGAGGATACGGCCGACAAAGTTATACTTGGGGTACTTGTCGACGGGCACGATCAACTTCTCCTGGAGCATGATGCGCTTCGGCAGTTTTTCGGTGCGGCTGCTCTCCGTGGTCATGCTTCCCAGAAAGCGGTTGATCTCTGAAACAAACTACGGTAAATAAGGTTCATAAATAACGATCCGCAAAATTACGCCACAATTTACTTACCGGCCTCGATGAGGCGCGGCAGATGCTTGAAGGGCTGTTCCGGTTTGCCGAGACGAGCACGTTCGCCAAGCAGCTCGGTGACGTACTCAGAGTGTTGGGTGAGCATGGAAGTGTCGTCCTCGGTGGCGGTGTTCTTGTGGCCCGAGGGCTCCTCCGTCTCAGAGTGGCTGCTGCTCATCGACTCCACCGAATGCTGATCGCCTCGCCCGTCCATCGGCTTCAGGTACCGAGCAGCCATCGCAATAGTCGCTGAAAAAGGAAGTTTTTGCAAAAGGAAACAGACAAAATCTGGCATATCGAAAGGGAAAAGCGATAGAAAGAAACGGAAATAACATTTTTTGACACCAAAAATCAAAATACTTGATGTAACCAGTGACTTTTTCGAAGTCGATGTTCTCGCCGCCGTTACGGTACCATCCGCGTTTTAGGAAACAGAGTAGAGCAATTCCGAGACCCACCACCCCCCGTCTTCCGTCAGCAGTTCACTCCGGAACGAGCTTTTCGTCAATTTCGCTATTTTGGCGGAGAAGACCAAACTCCAAGTTTTTGAAGCCCGGTAAGCCTAAAAAGGTACATAAAAACGTGTTGGGTTAAACGTGGTGATTTAAACTAAAGGCCTTTGAAGCATTAGGGATGTCTATACGTCAAATTACGACTTTGTTGTGTTTTTCGACATCCTTTTAAGCGACGAAATCATTAGGGGCGCGCAAGGCAGCCCGATTGGAGTTTGCGGATCTGTTTTTTCCTACGGGCACTACGGGGATTTAATTTTTCCTAAGCCCCGTACGCTGAACAATGATATAGAGAATATGTTAATACCATTTCTCGGGTTTTTAGATATGTAAAGCATTAGTTTCATAGCATTTTACCTTTTTTTAATCTGAAAAGTCATAAAAAATAAATTGTGGAATTTTTCGTCGAAATGTTGATCAACAATGTCAAAACTAACAACTTTTTTGCCCTAATCTCCCTCAATTTATTAGATTTTCAGACATATTTTTTCCGATACCCACAAACTGTTATCTCGACGATGGTTGTCCACCTCCCTGGAATGCATGCAGAGACGTTTTGTGGTGGTGATGGGCCGACCTTCGCCTCCTCCCCCCCCATGGGGTGTCCCATTTCAGGGGCGAGAAACGTGTGAAAATGGGCGCCCTTCTTCTTCAAAATTCCGTCACGAATTCAGCGGCACACTCACACAACTGGCTCCAGTCACTTCTCAACCGGTTCTGCCAATTCTAGTTGGTTTCGGGCAAGGGCGGCTGTTGAACCGGTCGAACGGTTTTAGCTTTTTTATCTAAGTTTTTGAAGTTGGGCGGTTAACGTGTTAGGTTTTTAGTTTTTTTTAGTTTTTGTTCTTAGGCTCTACTTTTGCTAATGTGAATAAAATAAACGTTGATATACGAATTTTTCCTATTTCTGAAAGTAAATACTTTAGAAATTTGCAGTGAAAGCTCTAAAATTCGATTTTTCGAGAAGATTATGAGTTTTCAAGCGCTTTTATTTTTTTATTTTTCTTTAGATGGCCTTATTCACTTAAAATATAGCTGAACATTGTTAAAAGTGATGAAATACTTGTAACTTCATTACTAAGCATACCTGGGGCTACAATACAAAAAAAATAGGTTCTCCCTGTTCGAAATACTCATAAACATATGTTTAACTTTTACCAAACTTTTATTGGGACGCTGATCCTTACATTTAGCCCACCGTTGCTGACAAAGATTGTTCTATAGTTTTTATATATTTTTCTAGCCGTCTCCCGCCCTCGCCAAAATAATTGGCTTCACTTTTCTTCCTCTACCAAGCCAAAAACGACATTTTAGCATACGTGGTACCATCAAAATGACCCCGGCGCTGTAAATCGCAAACAATCGGCTTTTTCTAGGCCCGACATCCGTGACTTTGCACCTTTTTGGGCCCTAACCCCGTTTGCATATTTTTGCGGGGAAACGTCTTGAAAGGGCCCTCCTGCTTTCCAGTTCGCTCGTGCTGGGGCCCGATTCGCAAGATTTCTCCACGCGCTCCTTTTTCCGGCCTAGCAGCGTTTTTAGAAGTTCCTGCTAGAATTTTTGAGGTGTTGAAGTCGATTAATTTAGGCTACCGGCTGGTTTGTGGTCCTTTTAATAGTTCATCTACTGTCAACGGTCACTGTTTTAGACGGTTTTATTTTCTAGCGCATTTTTTGAGCACTGCCACAAAATACAAGACGTTGCCGAACATACCCGGGGCCATTTTGCTGCCTAAATTAATTTAGTAGTTGCGTTTCTTTTAGTGACGCATCTCCAAACGAAGGAGATGTTTTTTTAAATAATGTTATGTTGTGGTGCCTATGCATTATCGGGGGCTAGGGACACAGCGGGAAACAGCAGTTTCAGATTCCTCATAACTACAAAAATTTGGGTACTATACTGTTACCGGGGCGGAACCAATTACCTCAGGATCCCCCGACCTTCAAACATTTGTATAGCATTTTCCAGGCTTTTTAGATATAAAAATCACAGAAGCATTATGTCAATGTTCAAAAATTGTGAATTTCTAGGCAGAAATATACCCCCGATAAAATTCCAGCACCAAAATTATCATATTTTCATACGTTTATGACCAAAAAAACAAGACTTCAAAGAGTTTAATTGGTTTGTGAAGTTTTTATCCAAAAAGGGCGTAGGCGGTTAAAATAGTTTATTTTTCATCATATAGCGCTTTGGAATTCTGTTTTAATTCTGGTTTTAATTCCTCTTTTTTCCGTTTTACGAAAGCCCCTTTTAGCCAGTACGTACCATTGCACCCGCGCACCTTGATGCAATTTGCCCATTCTCCCAAATCTTTGCAGCCCATCTAAGGGAAGGAGGACGTTGACGCGGCAGAAGGGAAAGCCTATTTTAGAATGCGTAAATAGCGGAAGAATGCGTACTTCCCCCTCCTCGGCGATCGTTGTTGACCTTTTTTGTAATTAGGCGGGGATTGGCTTATCGGTCGTGCCTATTTTCCTGGTGGGCAGCCAGAGATTTGGCTTGGCCGGCCGGCTGGTGCAGATGTATTAGCGGGGGGGGGGCTAGTTTTCTGTTATTTACAACTATTTTGGTAGCATTTTAACTGCTATTTAGATAAAAACTTTATAAGTATTATTAAAATCTTCGAAAAATGGTCATTTTATGATAATTTCCATTAGAAATGATGTAATAAAGATGATGGTTAGAAATGATAAAAAATATCACAATTTTGGTACTGGACTCTTAAGGGGGGGGGGGAATACATGTGACCAAAAAGTCGGAATTTTAAAAAATTACTATAATTTTTACCGAAAATTTTTGAAAAGTTTTGATTTTTTGAGCAAAAAATTGGAATTTTTCAATTTTAGCCATCGGAAACTGCAAACATTGATAAAATTGTTTCTATTTTGTTACTATAGAGGTTAGGCTGATTAAAAGTAGATAAATCCCCCCTGATAATGCACCAGAATCGGCCGGCCAGCCGCCGGGGGAACCCAATAAAGTGCTAATTCCTTGGGGGATTAGATGGAAGCGGATTGGGTCTGGCCGACGCCATTCTTTCTGACCGCTGTCTTTGATAGGAAACCCTGACGCGGTCTAGGCCGTATCTTTTTTATTTAGATTTTGAACTTTCGACAACGGTTTTCGGGTCATTTTGCGCCTGGGAGGCTTTGAGGGGCTTGATAAGACGAGGAACGCCGCTTGCTACGCCGGAAAAGTTTTGATTTTTCCTTTCACGTCAGGTTTTAATCGACTTTATAAGTTTAGTTTAGGTTTTTCGCGCGTAAAAAAGGGTTTCTTGAGGTTTTTAAAAGTTTTTGATTGTTAGGAACGTTTCAAACGTTGGAATACCTTTAAAAATTAGACATTTAACCGTTGTATTGGATTTTTCATACATTTTTGATCAAAAATGTTGCATTTTTCGAAAATTTCGAGGTTTTGAAAAGGTTTTTGCAATCTAAAACTGCGTAGAATGCTATAAAAATGCTTTTATAACAGTTCGGGTTTCCTGGAGCAGAATTACACCCCTCCCCCGCTAAAGGAGAAGCACCCGCATTAATAGCTAAATCACGTTTTTGACGATTTTAACGACTTTTTTATAACTTTTCTCTTTCGAAAAATGGATATAAAGACGTAAACCCCTTTTAAATGGTTTGTATTTTACTATAGGGCGTCAACAGTAAGATAAGAAAAAAATTTCGGTCACGCGGCTAACCCCTCCCCCCGCTAACGAATTAGTACCATTTTTAAAACTTTTTTGTAACTTTTATAAAGCCAAATCCAGTTTTATAGTTTTAGTAACTTTTTGTAACTTTTCTAATACCCCTTCCCCGCTAATGGATCAGTACCAATTTTCGGTTTCGTCGGTCGGGCCAAATCTCCACTTGATGCAATTTTTTTCGAAATCCAGGGCTTTTTGTGACGAAAAAGAGACAGACTTCGCTTTGAAAACAACGTCATTCCCGGGTAGCTTTTCGGTCTCCCTTTTTGCGGTGATAATTGTGACATATGGGGGGTGGAAAGAGAGCGTTGTCTTCATACTTTCACAAGTCTCCTTTCCAACTTGCACAAGTGTCAGGTGTCCCGCAACGGACGGGGATACTGGCCTCTTCGACCCCTCAAAAGTCGTCATCACCCTCCACCATCCTTCATGCATCGCCAAGGAGCATCAGCCTTTTGACCGGGCTCTTTCTCATAATCGACGGTTTTTTTATTTTTAGCGGGGGAGGGGGTATATTCCATAAATTTAGCTAAATTTTCTTTGAATGCTAAAAAACCTTTTCGGAACATTTTAAAGGTGGACGTATAGGTAGTAAGTAAGTAGAGTATATTTTATTCGGGGCTTTAAAATGGATATAAAATTAATTTAGAAGGTATCAAATTCCAAAAACGTGTTTCTTAAAATAAAAAATTTAATTTTTGGCAATTTTACTAATTATTGCCCCGAAAAAATCGAAATGATTGGAAAATTTGCCTGATTTTTATGAACTTTTTATGTTAAAGAGTGGCTTAAAAGATGAATATTGGCCAAATCCCCTCCCCCCGCTAACAGCACAGTACCCAATTTACCTCTAACGCCCGAGAATTTTTGATTAGATTGTGATGCCGTAATTTAGTTTTCAGGAGATAAGATTAGCGATATTTTCGGGGATTGCCAGCCGCGGAACTTGTAATTTCTGGGAAAATCCGGTTTTTACATTTTACAGTACCCCTACCTAAGCAATTTTGGAGGTATTGGCTAACTTTTGATTTATTCCATCCCCCGCGCTTCCTTAGCTATTGATAGTTATCGCCACCGGGCAACACCTGGGGGATTTCTAGCCAAGGAAAAGGTTCCGTGGCTTTCCTATGTCCATTTTTTGCAGAAATTTGGGCAAAGAATAGGTTTATGATTAAAAATTTACTTTTCTCGTGCGTAATTTATAACATTTTGTTTAGATTAAAAAAATATAGTTTTCGCACATAAAAATTGGCCAAGAAAACGTGTTCTAGGGTTTTTTTTTTTGCATTCTCGGTGCGGGGGGAAGACCTTTTCCCTAGTATCGAATTTTTCTAAAATAATTCTAGGGTGTTTTTAACGGTTTTTACTATCCGCGAACTTAAAAAAATTAGCAAATTTGCACTAAAATATCGATTTTTCGACCTAAATCCCGATTTTCACGAAAATATCGACATTTTCTAAGTTTTTAGATAGGTTTTCTACATTAAATATAGCTAAATTTTTGTAAAAACACCATTAAATTACTTATACTTTTTCAGGTTCGGTTTTCTTACTTTCGCCTTTGTCAATAAATGATGAAAATCTGGTGGGAAGCCAAAAGAAGAGAAAATGGGGCCCCTTCAGATGACGACTTTTGGTCCGTTGGCTTCGGGGGGCACTTGTGAATGGCGTTTTTTGGGGGCGTTTCCGCTTCTTTGCCCCCCTTTTTCCGTTTAGACATCTTAATGAAAAAGGTTGCTGGGGTTTCTGGGTTTTACGCAAGGAGAAAGATTGCGCGTAAGCCCATTGACGACGACAATTCTGGTCTCCGGAACGGCGTATTTTTTGGCGGGTTTTCTGCAAAAACGAAAATAATTGTGTTTGAAATTGGTTTTATAGAATTTTATATTTATTTTTATACATATATAGATTTTTCCTACATTCCATTAAATTTTAGCAATTTTTCACCGTCGTTATCATTTTTATTGATTATCGTAGGCTGGAATCTTTAAAAATTCCCCGTGTTTTAAACTTGTTTTATGAGTTTTTTAGCTGGTTATGCTTGAAATCAATTTTATGGAATTTTATATATGCATTAAAAATGCTAGTAATTTTAAACAGTTCTTTTATTTTTCTAGAAACGTCGGACGATGAATTGTCTTGTAAAACAACGCCGAAAAGCCTGATTTTCATGTAACTTTTTATTTTTGCGGGTTTTTGAGCTGCAATTTTTTCTGGGTCCAATTTTTTCGGAGTGTATGACAATTTAGGTAAATCAGCTATGAATTGTGTCTAGATTTTTCTAAATATCGCAAAGCGGCTTTTTAACGGTTTTATTGAAAAATACACAAAATTATCGAGCTTTCGACCAAATTTTGTGATTTTTTAGCTAGTTTTTCGACCTGAAATATAGTTAAATTTTACTAAAAACACGGTAAAACACCGATTTTTACGGTAATAAATTTTACTGGGTCTATAGGAAAAATTAGCGCCCCGTTAATGCAGAAGAACCGTTGAATCCGCGAAAGCCAGAAGAAGTTTGGTACCCCGCCGAGGTCGAAATGACGACCAAGGGAGAAATTAGGGGGAAAGTTGGGGCCACTTTTAGGGGGACTGGCCGTTCCCTCTAGGCGCTCTCTGGCTATGGCTATGGCTAACGAATCGCCATTTCCGCTCCTTCCCGCTTATTTAGCCCCCCTACCTCACATGTCTGACTAAGAATGAAGGCAAGTAGACCGAAAAAAGGTCTGGGACACACGGGTTTGTCCAGAAATTTTCGGGGACTTTTCTGTTTGCGGGGGGGGGGCTATTTAGCATATCTACCTAAGCGTTTTCAGCGTTTCTACTAGTATTTCGATAATTTTAGCGGTTTTGATTACGAAAACGTCCTAAATGTTTTTAAACTAGTTCAAAATTCAAATTTTTAACCATTTCGTACTTTTTTGCCAAAAATTAGCAAATTTTGTGATGGCTTATGGTCAACTTTATATACTTAGAGGGGCCTAAAAATTATACAAAATGCCTAGATTTCATTCTTGGGGAAGGCTTTGTGTCCCCCGCTAACAGACCAGATCCCCCTTTTCTGCGATGGCATTTCCATGTTCCCTGGAAGCATGAAAAATTTATCGCGCGATGCTCGTCGTTTATTCATCTTTTTCACGCCCACCTCATGGTGATCTTTGTTAACGTTAAAAACACATTTTTGTGGGTTTTCCACAACCATTCTTGCTAGCCTACCTTGTTGATATTGTCCGATGCTTTTCCATTATCGGGGGGGGGGATAACTTTTTCCTAGTATCAAAAATTTACAAGGAATATCGTTTTTCCGACGAAATATTTACGTTTTTTTGCCGAAAATTTCGATTTTTAGAAACTTTTTAAGTTTTAGATAATTTTGCATTGAATATAGATAAAGTTTACGCAAAAAAACGCGAGTAAAATACTTACGATTACGTTAAAGGGATAACGACGAAGTAATTGATGACGCGAGGTAAAGAAAATCTCTCTGCGTCTCGCCTTTGCACGCGTTCTCTGTCGTGTTGGCTACGTGCCAAAAAGTCGATCAGGGGTGATCGACCTATGCCGTCGGTATCCCTTTAATATACATTTCTGGACATATAGAGAAAAATCCGCGATGCGATGGAACCGAATAAAGCGCTTTTTTTCCAGGAATGCTCTTTAAAGTTTCTCTGCTAGACTGCCGTGGTGATTTTGATATGACGACCAAGTGAATTTTGATAAGATCGTTCTTTTTCTTTAGCTTTTCTTGCGCTTTTGTTGAACGAACAAACGAGCGTAATAACGCGGGTTTTTTTCAGGATGGAAGACGACAGTTCTGGGCACAACTATTCAAGTGGATTCTTCGCCTCCAGCTCCTCCAGCTCCTCATCATCATCATGGTATTCACAGCCACTGAGCGGTGAAGATTGGCTGGCTGGTGGATCTCTTGTCTGTTTCGCCCTCCTCTTCATTCCATTGTACGCCCTCGTGGCGGCCACCATGTTCAAGCACGATCGGGTTCGTTGATTTTCCAGCAAAAATTGTTTCAAATAAAAATGTTATTGGCTAGTTAAGATTAGTTTATGGTTTTTTTGGTGCAATTTTCGGCGTTTTGAGCCCCAGATACTTATCAAAACGAATCCGCAATTTCTTGTCAAAACGGGTTCAAAATCTCGATGCTTTTGCATTAGCGAGGGGGGCAAATGGTTTGTTTAGGATCCAATTTTTCGAGGATAACTAGAAGAGGTGTCTAACTACGTTTTGTATTCCAAAGTGTAAAAAACTATTAAGTTTCATTAAAAATACACCAATATCGATTTTTCGATCAGAATGGCCGATTTTCCTCGGTGTTTCGGATAGTTTTTCCATTTTAAATATGGTTAAATCTCACTAAAAACCTCATTAAAACGCTGATTATTAGGCTACGAGGCATTTCTGGACTTCTAGGGAAAAATAAGTATAGGGCAAAAATAGGTATGCGAAACTGACCGCAAAGCCTTTCAGGAAGTGGTCGGATTTCGTTTCCTATTCTCGTCATCGGTGGCTGACATTCTTCTTCTGGTCAACTATTCGCTATGGCCGGGGGTAACGATACTTTGCAAATCGGAGATCATCGCCCCGTGGATGCGTCATTGGTTTCAGGTCCGTCATTTTCACGCATAACTTTCTAATCTTTCTTAGCAAAAAATCTTTAAAACCTAAAGACCTTAAAATCAACCAGAATCGATCACGAACTTGCCGTTTTTCTAAATTTTCGAATTGGTACTGAAAAGTTAGCCAACTTGTCAAATAGTTTTCAAATTTGATTAAAGGGCTAGTTCAACTTTTAGAGCTTGGGCTGGTACCTTGGGAAATTATTGACGTAGGCACAGTGCCCGAACAGTCCCCGCTATTAGAGATCGGGGAAATGAGAGAGGCGTAGACAAAAACCAGAGCGGGTTCGATTCCCGGCCGCGGAAATTCTTTTTTTTATTGGCTGAACTAGCCCTTTAAATTAGTCGTAGCTTTAATTCGCGGTTAGTAATAAATAGTTTCTAATGGGGTAATTTTAAAACCATTTAATAAAACTAAAGGCCTTTCCTAGCGTTTAGATTCTAGGCTAAACTAATGGAAAATAAATTACTTTATCTAACGGTAAGCTAGCAAAGAATATTGTGGAATTCTAAGAACTCTGTTTCAGATGTACATGGACTGGGTGTGGTTCTCGATGTGCTATCACTACATGATCGTTGCCTGGTCCCGATTTGCGGCCATTCGGTCTCCGCTCACATTTCGGGCACAACCGCGCGTGTTTTCTTATGGATTATGCGGGGCTTGCTACGTGCTTTCCTTGATACAGGTGAGGTTTTTGGGACTGGGCTGTTAGCGGGGGGCTATCTAGCTTATATTTACCTAGAAACAGCTCTTTAAAAGCGTGGGGCTTTAAACTGTAGTTGTATACTGTTTTTAGTAGTTTTTGATTACTAAAAAAAAAAGTTTAATCCGTGTGAAATTTAAAGTTCATAATTTTAAAGATTTCTATTCATTTTATGGAGGAAATTATATATTTTTTATGGTTTATTATACCTAAAAACCGCATAAAAACTATATAAATGGTGAAATAAGGAAACGCCAAATTTAACCCCCCGCTAACAGTCCAGTACCTAGTTTTGGGCAGGCTAGCAAAGATTCTTTGTGGATTCACTCAAATTGTTTAAAAAAAGACAGTCTTCAATTTCCAGGTGCTTTGTACGCATTTCCAACCGTGGTATGTGACGTTTTACTACGAGCCTGCCGCGTACGGCATGCTTTCCGAGGTTTGTCAGAGTTTGTATACTTTTCTATCATTTTAATACAGGATTTCGAAAAGTACATGCGTGACGGGCAATCGTTGATGTTTCTCACTTTTCACACCCTCATGGTCATCATCCCCTTCTATTTTTATGTGTAAGTGTTTTGAGTATAAATTCGGGGGTGCTTTTGCATTAGTGGGGGTCGAATTGTTTGTAGAGGTCTATAAATATCTAGGAACTTAATACTATGTCTTTAGCAGTGTTTTTAACAAAAATTTTCCACTATTTGGATGGAAACACTATCGAAAATCTAAAAAAAAACTTTAAATTCGAGATTTTGGTCGAAATGAGCGATTTTTGCCCGAACAACCCGATATTTTTGGTATTTTCCACAGTTTTTACGTATTTATTTCGAAACGCTTCCTTTATTTTATTAGAAAAATGGAATACGAATGGAACCCCCGATAATGGAAAAGCTTTCCCTTTTTCTAGTAAATATTGATAGTGCTAGTAATAAATTTAATTTCTTTTTTTTCCGAAATAATCCACTTTTCAGCCGAGCCATCTACCTACTCCTCCAACACCGGCAGAATTCGATGGGGGGCCAGTCGGTGCTCGATTCTTCAGTCGAAAGCAGGTGAGCACGAGGTTTTGAAACACTTTTGATGTGTTTAACTGATTATACATTTTTGAGCCTCACCTTTCAGACTAATAATTCCGTGCATTTGCAACACGGTGGTGTTCATCGTTGGCCAGGTGGTGATCACGATGGGGACCGGCGAGGGCAAATGGGCAACGTATATGGTAGGCATTTTTCGATGGGTAAACTAGCAGAGATTATTTGCATTATTTCGAGTCGTAATTCCAGGTGCTGCTCCTATTCTCGGCAAATTCGGCCGTCAACCCGGTGCTATTGCTCGCATTTTCGGCCACTATCAGGTAGGCAAACGGCAGTACCTATGAAAAGATATTTGGATCTTTTGCATTACCGGGGGCAGTGACGGTTTTTTGCCAAATTTTGTAATTTAGCTATATTTAAAGCGGAAAACTATCTAAAAAACTCCAAAAAATTGTGAAACTTGGCGCTTTCGTTGCAGTATCGATATTTTTCTATTTTTAAATAAGAATTTGTAAAGTTTTTGCAGTAATCGTAGTATTTTCTTTCTAGACTACAAGTATTAATCTTAAATAAAATTAAGAAAATAATGAAATGTTAAATAACAATTAAATGAAAAAATCTCTATATTTTTGCGACCAAAATTGCCGATTTCGTATTTACTTTCTTACTTTATTTTCAAAGTTTCAAAACTTTTTTAGGTTTTCTACTTGAAACATAATGAAAGCTCATTAATACTACCTTAATAAATCAAAACCAATTAATTCCGAGAATTTTCAGACGTCGGATGCTGGCCCAGCTGGGGGCTGAGGGATTGGAGAAGCTCCGGAAATACACACCCGCCCCACTGCTAAGGTTATACAATATGACAACAGAATTGACGATGACCTATCCGTCTTCAGGGATTTCCCGTATCCACAAACAATACCACGATCAATGGTCGATCTCCGGAGGGCTGATGCCGAAATCACGACAAATAATCAGGAATCAGATTCGGGTCAGAGAAGTCCTCACTCGTTTTGAGGGATCAAAGCATAAGATTACGACTATTAACACTTATTAACACTCCAATTTTAACAACGTCGAAATTAATAATACCAAAATTTACTAATGACGAAACTTGTCGATGTTGATACCGAAATTTACCATCGTAGAAATCTATTGCACTTTGCCATTATCGGGGGGAACCAACTTTTTCTTTAGTACTCAATTTTTAATACTATCAATAACGGAAGTGTTTTTAATTTGTTTCTTCTTTCTAAACCCAAAAACTGCACAAAATTTTATCGAAAATACAACATTATCGATTTTCCTAACCAGAAATGGCCGTTTCGATAAAAAATTCGAATGTTTCAAAACTGAAATTGTATTTTTCGCCCGAAATAGCGCTAAATTTTACTAGAAACGCTATAAAAATACTTACTACTACGTTAATAGGCCTTTCAGGGCTTACAGAAAAAAATAGTTTTCCGCCTGATACAACCCCCCGCCCCCGATAATGCGAAAGTGCCCCCAAATGCTATTCCAAAAATTTCGAGAGTTCGAGATGTTGGAGCTTTACATTATGAAATTTCGGCATTCTGATAGCTAATTTTTTACCCAGATTTTTTTGAGATTTTTTTAAAGGAGCCGTCAAGGCACTATCGATTTTTGAGTTTCGGCTTTTCGACATCCGCGACATGCAACGCGTTTAGCCGCTGTTAAATTGCGTAATGGTTTTTATGTTTTTGCACGCCGCAATCGATTACGCCATCTAATGTGGAGCGCGAGCGTCGCGGAAGATTCCATCGAAAATTTGTGACTAAAAATCGATTACCCTGCCTTGAGCGTTCCTTTAATGATTTTCAATCTTTGTGAAACAAAATTCTCGGAGTTTTGGAAAGCTTTTTATTTTTTTACGCTTTTTCGACTCCCATTTTTATGATTTAATTTGTATCGGGTCAACGAATCGGTCATACGGTATATCCATCCCTCCCCTCATTATATTACGATCTCTCCCTCTCTCTGCACCAATCCACTCCACTTGCTCAACAACTACCAAACAAATTATTCGTGTTTTTTGTGTGTGTCGAAATGAATAAAGTGTGTTGCGATTTTTATTGTTCTTATGATGGCATGATACCGGTACAAGAAAACGATAATTTATACGACCTGAATTACACAGTTCAAAATTTACCCGTGATGTACCAGCATTTTTTAGCTTTTTAACCCTGCTGAAGATGATCATCACGTATCGGGCACGCCGCAGATCCTGAAAATCCGTTAAAAACTCTGGAAAATGTTTAAAATTTTTGACTTATTTCTTAATGCTTCATTTACGAGCAGCTCATGTTTTCCAACAGTTTTTATTTTTAACTGTTTTAACGCTCTAAAAAGCTCCTAAGTTTTGGCTTTAATGTTAAGCCGTTTAACTAGTTTAAATAGATAGTTTACAGTATCAATTTTATCCACTTTTCCGATAGTTTCCTCCTGACGTCACCAAACCTCTTTTCCCGATGATCGTTCTTCTTGTGGGCTCGCAGCGAGTTCCGGGCGGGAAAATGCTTTCCGCAATCATCACAGCCGAACAGCTCGCCGTTGTGCGTCCGGATGTGGTCCTGCAGGTTTTAATTCGAAAAATTCGGGTTGGAAAAACCGATTTAATCTACCCTCGGAAAATTTTTTAAGGCAATGAATGGTACCTAAATTAAAAAAGAGCAAACTTTCATTTTGATCGATGATTCTTGGCATATTTTATACCGTTTTAGGAAGCTTTCCAAAGCCAAAATATGTCTAAAATTCATCGGGAATGCAATCCTAAGCCTAAATTCCTTGGAAATAAAAAAGACATAAAAACAATCGATACTACTTTTTACTAGTGTTTCTTTTCCTACTAGGCATCTACATGGCCTTACAATGTTAAAATAGTTAGATTAAAGGCTAAAGTTCAATAAAAAATCGACGAAATTTGGTATTTGCAATTTGGCTTTTGGCATATTGTTGAACGTGTCTAATGTATGGTAAGTAAGTTAAATTAAGACAAACCAGGGTAGAAAAGCCGCTTCGCGACTTTTCAACCCTGGTCCCATATGATCCCATGATATTCTTCACTTTGCATAATTCTCGCGATTTTCTATGAGAAAAAAATGAGAAACGCCAGCTCTCTTCTCCTATATAAGCTACCGCAACTTCCGGCATATGCTAATTTTTCCTAACAAAGAGGTTGTTCGATTTTTCAACAAAAAGCTTAATTTTAACGTCGAAAACAGCGAATTTTTGAAAATTTTATGAGTGTGCAGTCATCCGAAGGCCATTACGCACCTAATGACGTATAAAACATACCCCTAACTACTCCCCTTATTGAGATACTGCTGGAACACGCTGACGGAAGTTGCATGCAAAGTGGCACACACACACACAAACACTATTTTTTTAGGATTAAAACCAACCGCAAAATGCATGCTGTTCTTGTAGGTGCGATCGCATTGTGGGCACACAAAATGAAGGGGCGATGTGTGACGGGTGGCAATGTGACGGGCCAGGTTGAATGACCGGGAGAACGAGCGGAAGCACGTCTGAAAAATGGGGTTTTTTGGGAAAAATATGAAAATCGCCGAGATGCGAAAATCTGCGGAAAAATATCGAAGTACCGAAAAAAATATGAAAATAGCCGACAAATTTTGAATATGATTAAAACTTTGTAAAAATTGTCAAAAACTGCCTTCCAGTTTTTTAGATTAATTTTTGAAGTCTTCTAAATATTTTACGAGTTTTTAATAGTCAAAAACTACCATAGATCCTATAAAAATTCACTAGAAACGCGAGGATTTATCGGCAAAATCGCACCCCCGGTAATCAACCAGTGCCAAATTTCTGATAATGTTTTTTCCCGAACCTATGAAATATCCATGCTGCTAGCTTGTATGTAGAAAGAAAGTTAAAACCTTGAACTTAAAATCCCTAAAATCCCAAATGATCTCTGCTAGCTTGGCAAGCCCGAGATACCATTTATAGACCCGAAAAATACCAAAACAGAACGGGAAACAAGGATTTTTTCATAAACGATTTGCATAAACCACCGTTTCCGGAATTAGCATAACTTTCTTCATACAAAAATGACTACCGCTAGCGATTCCCCATACATTTCGCGCGTGTCACCCCGCCCCGCCCGAACTCGACGAAGATGTTGTGGGTCTTCTACGAGAGCGTCGCCTTCTTCGCCATCGTCGTCCTGTCGGTCATCGGATGCAAGGGAGGCAAGCAGAAGCCCAAGGCTTCGCTAAAGGTATCCTCGCATGGATTTTTATATGCCACTGCTTCCCCCCCCCCGCTAACAGTTCAATACTCTTAATGAAATTTTACACGCTAAATTTCGACGTAACGATTAAAAAGCGTTCAGGTCAAGAATGCTGGTGCTAAATCCCCGGCAGCCGCTGGCCCCGGCTCAGTCGCCAAGCCAGCACCCGCTAGCCCTGCCGCTGCCGCCCCGGCCGAGGAGCCGAAGAAGGACGATAAGACACAGGATCAGACAAAGGAGGGAGACAAGAAAGAGGAGGAGAAGAAGGAGGAGGAGAAGAAAGACGGCGACAAGAAGGAGGACGAGAAGAAGGAGGAAGAGAAGAAGGATGGCGACAAGAAGGTACCGTTTTTGGCCTATCAATCAACTTCTACTTCTAAAAACCTAAGAAATACATTGTATGTTATTAACAGTGAGAAAAAGTAGGAATTAGCTGCCCTCGCTAACAGTCCAGTTCAGGAGGAAGAGAAGAAGGATGGGGATAAGAAGGAGGACGAGAAGAAGGAGGGCGACGACAAGAAGGAGGGCGGCTCGAAGAAGGACGAGAAGAAAGAAGGTAAAATTATTTTTAAATTGGATTTAAATGCGTGAAATAAAGAGCATAAAGAGTTACTTTTAAAAATTTCAAACTTTCAAAACGGAATTTTCTTGCAAAACTCGAAAAATGAAACTACATACAAACTACTACTTTCCATTTTCTTCTAATTTCTACTAATTTTAGAAGGCGATAAAAAGGAGGGATCAAAGAAGAAAGAAGCCTCTAAGAAAAAGGAGGGTTCGAAGAAGGACGGCTCGAAAAAGGAGGGCTCCAAGAAGGAAGGCTCCAAGAAGGAAGGCTCAAAGAAAGAGGGCTCGAAGAAGGACGAGAAGAAAGATGAGAAGAAGGTGAGGGTTTTTCATTAAAATTTCCAAAAATTAGATTAAAAATTTTTACATAAATATAGCTGGATTTTACTAAACTTTATTTATAATTACCATTTTTAGGAGGGTTCTAAGAAAAAAGAAGCCTCTAAGAAGAAAGAAGCCTCCAAGAAGAAGGAAGGCTCGAAGAAGCCCGGCGGCTCGAAGAAGGACAAAAAGGAGGGCAGCACCGATGAGAAGAAATCGGAGGACAAGAAGGACAGCGAGGAGAAGAAGGAGGGCGGCGATGAGGGGGAGAAGAAGGACGACAGTGAGCACGAAGCCTAGATCGACCTATTGACGTTGCAATTTTCAGAGGTGAGCGCCACCCCGGCTGAGCTGCAGTGGGAGGAGAAGGGAGACCCACAGACGGTCACCGTCAAGAATGCTGAAGGAGATGATCGGATCGCCATCAAACCAAAATGCGCCGATAAGGCATTCACGTAAGTGGAAAAGTCGGGGAAGTGATCAATGTAGCTTTTTATGCTATTTTTTAGCTTAAAAAATTTGATGAAAAGGTTCGAGGATTCCTCGTTTTTGTCAAAAATGTGTCAATAGTTAAAAATTTGAAATTTTTATGCCTTTTTGGTAGTCGAAAGCTGCTAAAAAGCGTAAGGCAGAATATAGGAAGTTTCCGCCCCCGTTAACGCACTAGAACCTAGGCGGAAACCCTCCAGGGAGGCGGAGCCCACTTTGAAACTTAAATTTTCTAAAATCGTTTTATGGTTTTTCCTAATCAAAAGCTACTAAAAGCGGTAGAAAACGATCAAAATATCGCTAGTAGTCGATCACTACAACCCAACAACCCGATATTCTAGCTTCGACCCGGCTTCGGCCTTCATCAAGAAGGGCGAAAGCGCCGCCATCAAGGTGACACGGGCCGCCGGACCGGTGAAACCCGACCGGATCGAGATCCAATGGACGAAGGCCGACGAGAAGGACAAGGACCCCGAGGAGATCTTCAAAAAAGCCGATCTCAAGCCCGCCATCGTCGTCGTTAAGAGCAATGCGTAGGAAAATCACAAATCACGGTAAAAATTACTGCCTTATTCAGAAAGGCCGCCGGCGGTAGAAGAAGGACGACAAAAAGGAAAAAAAGGAAGAAAAAGAGGAAAAGAAGGAGGATGAAAAGAAGGAGGAGAAGAAAGAAGAAGAGAAGAAGGTTCGGAACATAAACCTAAAGATACATAAAAAAATCAAATAATTTCAGGAGGAAAAGAAGGAGGACGAGAAGAAGGAGGAGAAAAAGGAAGAGGAAAAGAAGGAGGATAAGAAGGATGAGGAGAAGAAAGAGGAGAAAAAGGAGGAAAGAAGAAGGTAAAGCAAAAACACAAAACTTGAATAATTTCCAACGCCTTTAGGAGGAAGAGAAGAAGGAGTGAGAAGCCCGTCAACACCACAATGCACCGGAACCCTGGCCACCTTCGCCCCCTCTCCCTTGCCTCCACTCTCCACTTCCGATTGATAGTTTTTGTAGAAGAGACTTTTCACTTGCGTCGCCCCTTCAGTTACACACATGCTTGCTCATTGCATCAAGAAAGATTTTGTCCTGCCTCGCCAATAAATGAATGCATCTGGCTTTTGTTGGGATTTTGCACAGTATGGTGGTAGTACGCAACAGTACGAACCTGACATGTATGGGTGGTCGCCTCGCCGATCATGGCGGAAAAGGTTCGCGGGCGCTTCTTGGCTTCGGCGGACCGCTGCTGCTGGGCGTCAAGAACCTTGCGGGTGATTGGGTGCCGTATCTCGCGGATCTGGAATGGAGGCTCGACAATCGTTGATTTTTAAAATGTTTGTGGCAACAAAATTGGCTCTATAATCAGAAGCATTTTAAAGGACAAGTTATCGACTTTCGTTTATCGACGTATAAATCAATCAGATAAAAAGCTAGATAAAGGCTTTTTTATGCTTTTTCAGTGAGTTTAAACCATAGCATCAGCAAATAAAAGTTAGAAAAGTCGAGATTTTGGACATCCTCGGAAAAATTCAATTTTTCGGCATAAAATTTATATATTTTTTAATTTTAGGAAGCCTTTCTTTCCGAGGAGTCCTTGGTTGAGATTTGGATACCTTACTTCAGTTATTGATAGTTCATATCGGTTATGGCCGGCTAAAATACCTCAAATCGGTAGAGCCACAAAATTTTAAGGGCCTAACTAGGGCGAATAACACCGATAACTAACCACAGGGATTGAAGTACAGCTACTTTCGACAATGTCGTCGACCGGAACGCTTACAGACGGTTCACCAATCACTTCTTCCTGAAAAGACATTGGAATACGATTCCCAGACGTCGAAAACGTTTGCTGACCAACCTCTTTCCCAATAGCCACCTCCTGCCCGTCGATATACGTACCGCGATTGAGCACAAACGAATCGAGCTGAAAAACTCTGCTAAACCGAAACGTAAAACCTTACGGCTTCTGAAAAATGCGCAATATCCCCGGTGGATTTGTGGCTGGGGCGCGGGACTACCGGCAGGGCGGAACTCCTAAAAAAATCGTCACAATCGTGTCGCTTTGCACCTACCCGGGCAGCAAGCTCAAAAACTGCCCTATATTTGGGCGGGCGGCCACCGGTAATGCCGCAATGAAGCCCATGATCATGCGGCGAAGCACGGGATCCTGGAGGTTGAGCTCCACTCGACGCGATTCGCCCTGCCTAAAATAATATAAATTTCACCAGAAATTCTAGTAACATTCAGATTTCGGGCAAAAATTTTTCAACGTTTTGGGTAATTTTTGGTAGTTTTCTCTGTTCTTGGGCGCAGATTGGCTTATTTCCTGCTTAGCAGGGTTATAAGTCGTTATTAGGTGCTTTTCGTTCATTTTTGGCCAGCGCATAGCAAAATACAAACTTTTAGAAGCTTTTCAGCGGTTTTTGAAAGCTGGTATTTGTTCAGAATTTTAAGCTCTATCGAATTAGCTATATCACATCGCAAAACCCTAAACGCAGCTAAAACGAATCGTTGTTAGTAATCGTGAGCTTCGGTATCCCTGCAAAAACTGACTCGTGGCAACCAATTCAAAACCCTACCGACTTCTCCACTCGACATCATAAACTGCTCCGCCCAGGTAGCGCACTCGACACGTGCCATTCCACCGCGAGAACGCGCACTCTACCAAATTTCGAGGCTTCATCTTCAAAACCTGAATTACCCCCGCCAAATCCAGACCCCTGGTAACGGTGTGCGCGGATATAACATTGCTCTCCGGGTCAACAAAACTTTATAGAATCTTTATCATTGCAGGTGGACAACGGGGAAAAGAGAGATAATGACGGGGACAAAACAATTTGTGTCGTGAAACAATTTGGTTACGGGAAGGACCGGGAGACCCATTATAGCTGTAGATACGGGGAGGAGAGCTGAAGGTGTGGATTTAGTCACTACATGTGCGTTTATTTAGCGGCTATCACAGAAACACCGTGCAACATGATATATATTCGTCGAGCCCCAGGGTTCCATCCAGGGAGCGAGAAATGCCGACAAGGCACAAACTTGCAAAACAACAACACGGGAAAGTGGAAGGAGGGGTGGTTGTAGGAAAGATCCTGAAAACACGGGGCGGACGCTCAACGGGAGGCGAATCTGTTAGCAATAAGATCAGCCGGGGTTTCCTAGGAATCAATGACCCGAGTGGGAAGGAGAACGGGGAGGGGGGCTGCTAATAGTAATGTAACTGGAAAGGAAGTGATTATTTAGGTTGGGTGATCCAAAGGGCGCTAAAAAACCTAAAAAGCTTAAAGGATCTTGCCCTAAAACAGCGTTTCCGGGCGTTTGATCTGATTAGACAGAATTCAGGATTTTTAGATTAGAAAACCTTAACCGTAGACTACAAACTAAAAAAAGCCGACGCTGGAAACGTTTCTGTGCATTTTAGTACCCTTTGTCTTTCTGTAGCGTGTGAGTTATGCGTTTTTATTCTAAAAATGTGAAGAAAAAAACTCGCTGAAAACTTTCTAAACTCATCACGCAAGATCTTTTAGCGCCCGGGAACCATCCAACCTAAATACCTCCAAAAAAGCAACTACGCGATGAAAAGTGTAGCAAGCAGGGGTGGTGGGTGAGCGCGGCTCGATTCACCACTCGGCCTCGCCCTGACATTTCTGGAAGCAGTAGTCCTTGCCCTTGATGCGCATGATGCCGTCCTTCAGGTTGAACTTCCACTTCTGGCGAGCACGACCGACCTGGAACAAAATGTTTTGTGCTAAAAAAACACCAGAACCTTCTCGAACTGGCAGATGATGATGTCCTCAGCAGCGAAGAGGGTCACCACATCCTCGTCGTCACTCTGGTCATCGTTAGAGTTGAGCGGATCGTCGCCGTCGGCTCCCGCATCATCATCTTCCTTCTCTTCGGCGGGTTCGGCGAGACGTTGCAGATCATCTTCTTCCTGGAAACAAAAATGATAGTGTTGCGTAAAAGGTAAACGTAAAACCCACAAAATTTACGCGCGGAAACCGCTAGGACGACACCGTTCAAAAGCTGGCGATTACGATAGAAATTTCCGAGCATAAAAGCCAAAAATTTTAATATTTTGAATGCTCTTTTATTTAAAAACAGTTTGTGGTTCCCTAAAAACTAGCAACTAGATAAAATTTAGAAGTCGATAAAAACCAAATAACAACACAAGGAAGCAAACAGACATCAACTGAACAAGAAAGGTATAGAAAAATATTCACCTCTTCACCACTGGAACTATCGGTCATGCCGCCGCCATTGCCATCTACTTGGACGACACCCTTCAGTCCCTTCAGCAACTGCTTCAGCTCCTTGCCCTTGATTCGACGCGGTTTCGGCAGGGCGGCAGCGCTTCGCAATTTCAGTTCTGGGCGCTTGAGGCTGGGGCCGGGGAGGCTAGCATCAGGCTCGTCCTGAAAAGCGCGAATGATACGGTGTGACTAAAATCACGTAAAAAATAATCCTTTCGCAGCTCTAAGCAAACTAACCTCAGAATCCCCTTGTCCATCCAGCTGATGGACTTGATCAGGCTGTGCGGGCTGTTGTTGCAGAAAAACGCGGCCGTTGCCCATCAATTGACCTCAAAAGGGAATGAGTATCCCGTAAAAAAAATCCGATACCTGGCAACACCATCGGCATCGGCTGCTGCATTCCAGGGCCGCCGTTTTGAATGAGGAATGGCTGGTTGTTGGTTTGGACGAGGCGAAACTGTGGAGGGATCTGCTGCAGGTTGATGCCCTGGAAGACGAGGGATTGCAGGAGGTCGTTTCACGATGATAAATGAGTTTGATAGATGCGACATAACTCATTCGATAGAGTCTAAAATTCTGAACGACCCCAACTTTTTGAGAACGATAACGGTGTTCGAGAAAAGAAATCTTTTTCGCATTGAAAAACGAGGGTGAAAAATGGACAAAAACAGCTTTTTCGAAGCGCATCTTGAAGGCCGCATTTGCAAGGTCGGGCTTGTTCAGAATTTCAAATCCCCATGGAATGATCTATATCACATAGCAAAAGACCTCTCGCCTAGTATTATCTTCTTAGAAAAAAAACAGACCTGTTGCTGAGTGAAATGATGGAGCTGCTGTGGCTGCTGATTCGGCTGTCCCATGTAGATCGGCTGGGTCGCTTGGATGCGTTGTGGCGGGGGCTGGCCGTGGTCCAGATTGTGCGTCAGCAATTGAGGCTGACCCATCTAAAACAACATATATAAATATATAAAGAAAAATCCAGACCGAGACAGCCATCGGGGGCGCCCGATTGACGAACTGGTTGATGGCCTGCGCTTTTGCTTCCGTGTACTAAAAAAAATAGCAGTTTTCGGAGGACCAAAAAAACCTGTTGCGACGGCTGGGCTTGCGGGCGCATGGTGGGCGCGAAATGCTGTTGCTGTTGCACGGGTCGCGCGGGCTGGGTCCTTGGCTGCACGGGGACCATCTAAAATCATTTAATCGATCTATTCGAACAGCGAACCTGAACGGGATTCTTCGGCCCATCGTAGTCAACGCCGCCATCGCTGCGCACGCGGTCTTCCCATTCCTGCAAAATGTTATGAAAATACAAATCGTCCGGCTACATTACAAAAAGATCCATGCAATTGGGGCACGCGGAATAAACGCCAAAAAATTTCGCGCAGACTCCGGACTTTTTCGCATCGCTTGAAAATCATCTAACAAGGAAGAGTCCTTTTAGGTCATTATGTTTTTAGGATGTGATATAGCTCATCCGGAAGAGCTTGAAATTATAAACATTGCGAGCGTTCGAAAACATAAACGACAACGGTCTCCGTGAAAAAGGTCACTCAAAGGTCATTATTAACTTTTTGGCTTAGCGAAAATGTGGAATTTGTGGACCCATTTCACGTAGACCGCCATAGTTCAGTGGTTTTGAAACAAGGCATCCTACTCAAAATTGCAAACTCTATCGAACGTGCCCGACCAACATTGCAAAAATCCATCCATTACACCCAAAACCGGCTCCTGGTCGGCCACGTAAATGCAGCTGTGTTCCCAGGGCAAGGCAGCACCTGCTTGAGCGTCTGCAGCACGTCGATGTCAATGTTCTCGTCCAGGAAGCTGTCCTTCATCTGGCTGATCACATCGTTGATGACGGCTCTGTAGATGTCGGCCACCGTCTGGCTGGTGCTGCCACCGCCGTGACTCATCGCGTTCTGAGGTTCTATAATACAAAATAATTAAAAAAACAGTCCAGTTTTCCGGAGAATTTTAAAAAAACTTCAAAATTTGCCGAAATGTCTGCGGAAATTTTTTTGAGGGTTTTTGGTTCCGCGCAAGTTCTATTGACGATATTTTGTGGTTAGGTGTTCTGCGTAGCAAGCCAAAACTTTTTTTCAAAGTTGAAATTGAAAATGTTTTTGTTTTTTTTTACTTACAAAAACTAGAGCGAACAATATTATTTTGTTTTGAGAATAGCTTTTGATTTGAACGTCATCCTTCCACTGTTTTCGATTTCCATTATTCAGGCGGCCGCGTCGCGTATGAAAGGGGGATTTTCGAAAATCATGTAAACGCTTTTCTAAGTATTTATAACCGATTTAACCTATCAAAAGCGTTTTGTAATCATAATCGTGAAGAGTTTAGGCTATATTGCCTGATCGGTAACTCAAATCCTTGCATTTCCACCGATTTCGGCTTTAACTCGGGGGTCCCGCAGGGTAGTGTCTTAGGGCCCATACTTTTTTTGATCTTCATAAATGATCTCCCACCCCTTCTAGTAAACAAAAATCTCTTATTCGCTGACGATCTCAAAATCTATGCAGGTATTGGGCCGCGCTCAGGTCCCAGTCCCCACACCTCTATCCAGTCCGACATCTCTATCATAGAAAAATGGGCCTCGGAAAATGGGATGTCCCTCGCCGTTAATAAGACCTTTTGCTTAACTTCCCTAAGTCCCGCACCTCCCTTACTTCTCGCAAATAGCCCAATCGAAACGGTCGATATCATCAAGGATCTCGGTGTTAGATACACAAATAAGCTCTCTTTCAAGCCGCATATCACTGAAATCTGCGCAAGAGCGGCGCGAATTTCGTACTTAATCATCAAAAAGATTCAGGTACCCAATAAAACTACTTATATCCGCGCTTTTTGCACACTATGTAGACCGATTCTGGAATATGCGAGTGAAGTTTGGTCTCCATCCCGCAAATATCTGATTCAGAAGATCGAAAATGTCCAGAAAAGATTTACCTTTCATGCCTACTCTAAACTTTGCCCAGGGTTTCCCGTAATTCCGTATGAAGAGAGGCTAGCATTTTTTGAAATCCCCACCCTCGAAACACGCCGAAACCAAAATGACCTCGTCCTGTGCTATCGAATAATTTTCCAGCAGAGCTATCCAGTCAAATTTCTTAAACTTGCGACGCGACCTTCTAGGAGTTCCCACAGGTTCCAGCTCACTAGATTTAACAGCGTAGGAGATACCCCTAGGTCTATCTTTTCACGACGCATCATAAAACTATGGAATTCACTTCCGCCACCTCTCCTCTTGAACCCTCCGACCAGCGCGAAACGCTTTAGGAAAAGTCTTGAAACCTTTCCCCTAGCCCATAATCCCTCCTAAGCAAAAAACCTATTATCCCCGTCCCTCGTCTTTCACCCATGTTTTTTTTCACTTTACGTGTTTATCATTTTTTGCCTACGTTATATTACCCGGTTGAATAAACCATTCATATATATATATATATAAAATCCACCGAAACAACGGGATTTTTGGCAAATTGTTTTTTCAGACGTTCCTCTATCACTCCGTGGGGCCTTGATGCCGTTTTGGGCCCTAATGGCGATAACTAAGCGACTCACCGGGGCCCGGGATCCGCGAGGTCGACTGCCGGACGACGGAGTATTTATACGACTGGACCCGGTCGCCCCGCGCCAGGTCCCATTCACCCTGCTGCGTCGCGAAGGGCGGCTTTTCGAAGTGGATGGACAGACTACAACGGCTTAGAAATGATTGAATGGGCTGTTTGAACCGGGGTTGCCGCCAGAGGAACTGAGAATAGAGATATTCATAAGCGGCAAAAGAAAGAAGATAGGGATAGTAAGCGGCGTAAGCTACCTTTCTCTTTTACGAGTGGCTTGAAAAGGGATTGGTAAAGTTCGAAAATTGTCTACGGCGTACCATATTTTTTCCTATGTTTGTAATTGTCAAAATGGCTTATTATGCAATTGGTTCTTTAATTCTTTCCAATGACTAGCTGGCGCCTTGTAGGAAAAACGAAATTTAATCGAGACAGATTTTATTCGATGCGTTTCTGGTTCTCACGCTCATTTCTCTGATTTTTCGTGAAAATTTACCAGCTTACCAATGCCCATTTTCAGGTGATGCGCGGCGGATATCGAGGCGGTTTCCGCGGCGGGCCACCGGGACCTGGGCCTGTTGGACCGATGGGACCGATGGGCCCACCTGGTATTGCATTAAAATCGGCTTTTATAATTTTTCTTAGGCCCTCACATGGCCGGCCCACCCGGCCCTCCAGGACCAGGCGCGCCACCCGCATTTATGCCTCCACAACCACCTTTCGATCTCGTCTCGGCTTCCGACTACTTTCACAAGAACAATGACAACCACGAGGTTGAGCTTACGGCGGTGAGTTATCCGCTAAATGACTTTTCGGTGCTTCCCATTCCCGTACAAGAACTAAAAATTAGGATACCGTTTCTGGGACTGAGAAACCGGGAAAATCAGTAGTTTTTGCTCAGTTTCGACCAGATTTCATCAGTTTCATCGTCCGGAATAAGGAGACCTTGAATGGACCTTGAAGCACCTACTTTTTTGAATGGATTCACTTGCAACTCCTTCTCCAGAAAAGAAATATCGCATTCTATTGAACCTTTTAGGAAATCGTGAATCGGGCCAGCAAATTGACGCCAAATGAGGTGGAGCGTGGCCATTTGCAGAACTGTCTCACGAGAACGATGGCCGCCCTTCAAAAGTTCAGAAATGACAATCTGGTGCCAGACGTGGTATGCTTTCCCTTCTGGCTGAATCACTTGTTTTTAGTTGATAGAGGAATACATGGAAGTCGGCTCGCACAAAAAGGATACGATTCTCGCTGGCCACAAGAGTCTCGACATTGTTGTCGTGATGAAGTCCATGCCAAAAAGTATCGTAATTTGTTTGCATCACATTTATTTTCAGTCGAGTCTGTCCATCTTCTCGGGCAAAAGGTTGGCGAGTTGTTGCGGGCCGAGAAAGAAAGTGAGCAATTTTTTTCTAGCTGTTTCACGTAAAATCCGCTTCACAGCGTCAATTTCTTTTCCGTATTCTCACAAGGATACAAGTCGACAGTTTTTTAGTGACAATCGGGTTTCCTCACTAGGCGGGACTTATCTTACGCCGAATTTTGCCCTGATTCTGAATCTGGTTGCACAATCAGGTCGACCAGATAAAACAAAAAGGGACTTTTAGGCGAGGAAAAGAGAAAAATGGCCCGCTTTCGAGAATTTTGGTCTTTCTTGCACTAAAAGCTTCATAACTTCCTTATCTGGTCGTTTTCCAGGTTTTGAAGCCGGATTCGAAATCATCTAAATTTCTGAACAAGTTGGGGGGAACTCGATTCTCGCTAAAAAAGGTCTCCTTGTCAGCCTAAGTAGAAAAGACGGATGAAATCAGTTTTAGACAAAGACGGAAATAATCTTCTCTCGTCCAATTTTTCGTTTTCAGTAATATCGGTGCAGTCTCGCGACTTTGGTTGTCTGATCAGCTTCACAAGCATCGGCGTCCGGGTAAACCTTCTAATCGCCACCATCGCAGCCAATGCGCCAAAACTCGAGGAGGGATTGCACAGTACGTTTCGTTTATTCAAAATGTGACAACAGGCAACGGGCGGATTGTGTCAAATCATTTATTCCAAGAACCGAACACAAAGCTTAGCTATGAAGGACTGTCGCGCATTTAAGCAGAAGAAGAATGGGGGATGTGTAGCGGGTCCTTCCGGTAGCTCCTCACTTCTTTTCCTCCTCCTTCTTCTCTTCCTCTTTCTTCTCCTCCTAAAAAAGAGGTGATCTTGGGGCCATGATTTAAAGGAACCTTCTTTTCCTCCTTCTTCTCTTCCTTTTCTCGTCCTCCTTCTTCTCTTCCTTTTTCTCTCCTCCCTCGGCGCCGCCCTTCACGAAGTCGACGTAGAGCCTCTTGGTGCCCTCCGGTTCACCCTGAAAATTCAAGGAGTGACGATCGAGGAGAAAAGAGCACGAACCTTGTGATCGCCCCAAACCGCCCTGGGCGATTTCTTCTCGTCGCCGTTCTTCAGATAGTAGATGGCAAAGTAGTGCTTCCCATTGTCTGGCACCGGCTTGCCCGCGTTGAACACCAACTGCAAAATATCCGCATTTTGGCTGCACTGCTTGAACTACGTTGATCGTCGCCTGCTCTCCAGCCTTCAGCGCTCCGACGGGCGGGCGGATCCGGAACATCTCGTTCGACGTGCACTTCACCTGAAAAGAGCAGGCGAGAGGTGCTGATCAACGACTCTGCCACCCACCTTGTAGACGTAGCGGTCCTTGGTGTCGTTCTTGATCTTCAGCTGCGTGCTGGTGGCCTCCTCGCCGATCTTCGCGCCCGAGAAGATGATCTTGTCCGCCGGCTCGAGACCCAGCACGAACTCGGCAGCCATCGGTCCGGGTGTGGTGTCGTTTTGAGAATGACACCCGCGAGCTGGAGCTCCTTTTTATAGTCGGAAATTTGATTGAAATTGAGTCATGCTTCCGGATCGGAAATGTGTGGGATGCAAAATTATGCAATTTGCGTTTTTCATGCAAATTCTTTCCGCAAATTCGTGGCTGGGTCCATTTGGTAGATCGGAATGGGGTCTCTAAAATACAAATAAAAATAATTTTAAATATGTTTTTTGGAAATAAAAAAGTTTTGGGAAAGTACATTTTTCGTCCTCTATCGAAATTTTCAAGATTCCGAAACCTATTTGTAACATCTGTCTTAGTTCCGGAGCCGCTGATGCTGAAACACCTAGCAGCGATCAGGCACATCCGATGGTGGGAGGATGCGGCGGCAGGATCTCCGGTTAAGGTAATTTTTAATCTAAATTTTGGTTAATGAAATACATCTTCAAGCCTCACTTAAAAAAAGCTTTTTTTCAGGATCTCGTCCGCATCTTCAAGGACATGCGCGTCCGATTCCAGGGCCTCAAGCCGCTCAGCGTCTGGGCCATCGAATTTCTGGTGCGTTTTTTTATTTAGTAACTTTCTAACCCGAACTTTTAGTGCCACTTCTGCATGGTGCACACGGCAAATCGACAAACACTACCGATGGGCCCGACTTTCCTTCGAGTACTCCAACTTCTAGCCGCTGGGGTAGGATTCTGAAATATTCATTCTTTTATGATTTATTGTATTTAGGTATTTCTACCCGGTTCGATCGGGCTGGCGGATCCGTGTGATATCCCCAGCAACTTCTTATCCAACATTACGTTCGAGGAAATGGTAAATTTTGGAGGCATGATGGAGTTTTATCGCTTTTTAGGATTCTCTCTGCTCGACGGCTCAAACACTGGTGCGCGTCATTTCCCATGGAGGACACGCACGTGTGATGGGTACTTCACCCGAGAATATTGGTGAGTCTTCGAGAATTTTAACATTTTGGTTTTTGTCTGTTTGTTCGCAACGATCGGGTGGCCACTTTTTTTACAAACAATTTTTAAAAATAGATTAAGAAATCGTTCTTAGACTATTTTTCTCACTTTCGAAACGTAGGAAGTTTTCGATTTGTTTTATTAGAAAACCATGACAAAACGATTTTCCACCGAAAAAATACCAGTTTAAAGCATTTTTTGACTAAGTTCCCTAAAATCATCTAAATTTTGTCAAACATGAAAGATTAAAATCTCGATTTATACCTCTCGTTGTAGGAGAAAATTTGCTACCCCAGTTATTGCAAAAGCACCCGTCTTTTACTGCTTTTACCTTTTTCGTAATTCTAAATTTTTCAGATGTCACCGTCACGCCAACATATTACATGGTTGATGGAGAACGGGTGAGCCAATTTTATTCCAAGATTCTTCCTTTTTGGTTTTTTATCAAGCTCTTTTTTTCAGGTGGTCGTAACTCCACTCGACAAGGCCTATGATCCAACACTGATGACAACCCAACAACCCGCTGGGCAGGAGGCCAAGGCCGCTGCGCATTAACTCTGTAACACCATGCGTGATAATTTATTCGCCGCGAATAAAGGCATAATAAAACGAATTTCGAGTCCGACATTGGCTAACTGGTCCATCAATTTCTCAGATCTTTTTTGGGCCCTTGTTGTTTCCCTGGAATCCGATAGAACTGCGGAGTTGTGTGACTCTTCTCATTGAGCTCAGTTTCAGGTTTTGTAGTATCCTAAAAGGGTGTAGACTTTGGGTTTAGGGTTCTGGTTCGTTAGCAGGGGGGCTAACTTCCTTTATCCCCCTCCTTTCCTCCCTAATACCAAAACAAACACTTTTTGCGGTGTTCTAGGTTTCCGTTTCCTAAAAAGTTAGGAAAACGTTTACTCAATTAAAAAATACATTTTGACCAAAAAGACAAATTTGTTCAAAAATTTAACGAATTTTTTGCAGACTTTATCTCGAATGATGGGCTAAAATTCTATTATTTCATTATAGGGCGCCTACGGGAATTTTAGACCCCCGCTAACGAACCAGCACCTTTAGTTTGATGTTTTCGAAAGAAAACCATTAGCACTCACTTTGTCGGGGTGCCGGGCGGTGTTGAAGAAGCTGTAGGGCCATCTGAGTCTCGGAGGTCATCCTTTGAATCAACCTTCTTTAGGTAATTAGTTAGAAGCAGTAGAATTCACCTACCCTTCGCGTCCCGCCGCCTTTGTTGACGGCGAGACGCAGCCTCATCTTACTGCGGGTAGTTGGGGCAGTTGGAGTTGGATCAGTTTTGCAGACCTCGGCGTCAATGGCGTCTTGAAATTCTTGGTTGCTTTTATCAGTCTTTTCCTTGCGCGCTTCCAGTCGTGCCGCTTCTTCGCCGCTTTCCTGATGAAAGGAATAGATTTGTTGGTTCTGGTTCGTTAGCAGGGGGGGGGGGGGTAGTTTGCCAATTCTCGCGTACGCGCCTTATAAGAAATTATGGACAAGTTTAACAGCACCTTACGCTCTCTTTAGCTTTTAGAATGCATAGCTTAAAAAAATTTCGAGAAACCTAGGTTATGAAATATCGATCTAAAATAGGCCAAATTTTGTAATTAAAAATTTTTAAAGATTTTTTAGTAATTGAAAGCTACTAAAAACACTTGGTTTTCTGTCTTTGTCATCAAAATTGTTTGTCTAATTGTTATTGAGCGTAGGCTTAGTATAGGAAGTTTACTCCCCCCATAATGAACCAGAACCGATTGTTTTATCCGGATATCCCTTACCTTTTTGACGAATTGGGTGACTTTTCGATTAGCGCGGGATCGACGTCGAATTCGATCTCTGGCAGGGATCTGAAAAGCCTGCCACGTTCACAACTTCTATCAATTCCAATTTCCAAGTTTTTGGTGAAATCAAAATGAACCCACGTCATCGACAACCCCCTCAATGAGTGTTTTGCTGTTAGTGCCGCTAATTGGCTCTTCTGGCGCTACATCCTCGTCCGTCTTCATCATCGAACAGCGACAATTTAGTGGCCGGGATCGAAATAAATTCAGCTTTGTCTTCAATGATGCCCCCCGTCGGCCGCAAAACCACGTCACCCCGATGTGCTGGCCCAAAATATTTACGTTTCCTTTTCCGCCCAGCATGCTGGGCGCTATCAAATTGAGACGTTTGAGCATTTTTGAGGAGTGGGGGTGTTTTTGTTGATGATGTTCTCTTTTCGGGCCATGTAAGGTTTCAGAATTACCTTGAAATCACTTCTTTTTTTTGCAGATATGCAACAACGGTAATGGGTTCCCGCGAACTCGCTCGAATAATTAATTTATCCAGAAAGCATCGGGTTCCGCAAAAGTGAGCGATTTTCGAACGTGCTAATTTGTATTTTAGGCTGCCCGATCGCTGTATCCAGAACCTGTCGACAACTCGCTACCTTGAAATCAACGGGGTGAGAAAAGCTCTTTTTAGTGAAGTAAATAATCTTAGGATCAATGGGTCGTTGCTCGCTTCTCCTCGGCCAATGAGGAAACCATTCTTTTGGGCGGAAATGCTGGTGAAACTAACTTTATTTTGTAAACATTATATTTAGGAAAAGTAGCAGTCTTCGATGCGGAGACGAAAGTTTTGAAGCGAGGTGAGATAATATCTTCTTATGAAGCTGACAACGCGCTTTCCAACTGTAAACTATGTCCAGTTAAAAAGAGCATCCGTTTTTATTGACCTGTGGTTTCAAGAGTTTTTTTAGTATTCCGTGGCCACAACGGTGTCGTAAACGACGTGGCGTCGCGTGCAAAGTATCAAAACCAAGTGATCAGCGCCGCCGGGGATACGACGATACGACTGTGGGATTTTGAAAATACGGTTCGCTTACTATCACATTTTTATTGATCCTTTTTATAGCAAGAACCGATCCAGCAGTTTCTCGGCCACGACAAGAGTCTCCGATGCCTTTCGATGAATCCGGTGGATCCGCGTAAGCTCATTTTTATATTTTTAGAGATTTTAAGCTCAAAAACGCCTTTATTTGTATCAAATTGTGAATTCCACGATACCTTTCTTTTTCCAGACATGTTCCTCTCCTGCAGCCGTGATGACACCATCCGTAGATGGGACCTGCGAGCCGGCCCAGCCGCCAGGGCCACCTACGAACACCCCCATATTTCTGGCAGTGAGTGGAGCTTTGTAGCTTATACCGCCTTTTTCAGTAACTCGCACGCCATCAACGCCGAGATCACGGGCAGCACTGTCAATTACTTGCGTCCAATTCGTCGGCGAGCATCAGTTTGTCAGTGGGAGTGAAAAGGCCTACACGTGAGTCTTGGATTCGTTGGAGTTTTCGAGTCGCTGAAAACGTGTGGTTTCTATGTGAGAATGGGTTTTTGCGACGTGGTATAGCTCTTTAGATTGAACTTTTGTAATTCTAAACGTCCTTTTTTGCGAAAAGTGCTTACGGTAGCGGTTTTCGGCAAAATTGGCTCGAATACTCGCTACGGTGCCCATTCTGGCTCTCGCGTAACAAAATCTGAACTTTGAGAACTTGTTCTCGTAGAGCTTGCTTTTTGAGCAGTTTTTCAAAGTTTGTATTTTTTTCAGGCTTTTAAGCTAAATGGAATGAGTTACAAAACCTTCGCAATCCACTGTTATCAGCTAAAAATCACTCCTTTCCCACAGTTTTTTGATTTTAATATTTATTTTAGCGGTGTGCGTTTATGGGATGTGCGCTATATGAAAGCCGGCCGCAAGGGCCTCACCCCGATACACGTTTTCGGGCCGTCCGCTTCAGATAAAGGTTTTTCAATCTATAGTACTACGTAACATTTCAATTTTTCAGGCATTTCCTCAATAGCCGTTGATCGGTTTGGCTCGACGCTCTACGTGAATCTGACGGATCGATATATCCACGAATACTCGTTGGCCTCCCAGTCACTGAAGCCAGGTTTATTCTGTTAAATTTTTCCCCACAATCCTTTTTAGTGCGTATTTTGGACAAGCACCAAGTGTACAATCAATTCGAGGTGGCCCAGGTAAATTATCGTTTTTAAAGCATACTGCTCTTATTTTATTAATCTACTCTATCCATTTTAGCTGGCATGCAGCCCGATCTCGGATCATCTCGCTTGTGGGCTGAAGGACGGAGAGACGGCTATTTGGGATTTTCAGGTGCCTTGTCGAAATGTATGATATCCGCCCATCTTCTTAGGATTACTATGCTGACGCCTTCGATGCACCTTGGGAGTCTCGATGGCGTCCCGAGGAGAAGCCGAAGGCCAAATGGCAGCTGCAGGGGCTGGGACCCGATGCTTGCCTCAGCGTTGGGTGGAGCAGGACGGGAAAGTAAATTTTTAGGCTTGACTTTTGCTTGCTGACTTTTGGCAATTTCCTGCAAAAGTTACAAGACAAAAATATGTTTGATTGGTTGAAACACCATACAATTTTGTTTTTTAAACGAAATTCGAAAAGCAACCGTAGGACTGCCGGATAAAAATGGTGGCAATTCAGACGGTTGTGCAAAAAAAAACGTAGTAAATCTAGCAAAGCTAGCATACTTTGGAAAAGCGGAAAGAACGGCTGCGCTCGCCTTTTGGAGGGCTTTCGACCGATATCTAAACCGTCAGAATTCGAAACTTCTCGAACGTCCGTGTTAGTGAAAGAGATTTTTTGTTCACCATGTAGATGACCTGAAAATAAAGATCACGTGTATTTTTTCAGCGGTTTTGCATCAAGTATTTTCAGATACTTTTTCGCAATGGACGAGGTGGCGATGCGCGTCTGGGATGGTGCAACACCATTTGTCAGCCGAGCCGTAGATGATAGTGAGGTATCAAACAGTCTGTATTCCTTTAAATCCATTTCTCTAGGTCCCGCGTGTCCATCGGCTGAGGCCTCTACTACGTCCCGACATTCAAAAGCGCCCGCCGAATCGGTAGTTTACCGAAAAAGTTTATGAGCTATTTACTGCTATTTAGGGCTCCACAGGAGAGAATACCGCTGCAAGCCATGGTCATCTCCCCGAGCAAGGACAACATCATGCTGAACGCGCTGAACGGGCCGACAAATCAGAGCCCTCTGAAACGGGCGCGGCTTATGGGCTCGCCAAGGACCCCGGTTGCAAAGCGATCAAGGTGTGCTTGAATTTTTCAAGGCAGCGCATTGAGAGGGTTAGAGGGTGTTGTGCCTATACACGGCTAATGATAGAAATCTTATTTACTTTTTATTGTTTTTCTAGTTTCCTTTTTTCGTGCTTGCTAAAACGTGCTAAAAAAATTTTTTCTAGGCTTCGGAAAAGTAAGCATTTGACGGTTTTTTGTCATTGTGATCTCATTTTTGGCCAGTATGCAGAATTTTTTAAGTTTCAAGATGAATTGCAGACTAACAGTCGTAAATGAAAGCAAATTGGTCCGTCGGTAAATTTGGGTCCTCCAATAACGATCCAAAATCCTTGAAAGATACCTTGAAAATTGCCAAGTTTGTAGGATTTCTCAACAATTTCATTTTTCAGGTTTGATCAAATCTCGCCCGTTCTCCCGCCCTCATCCTTCTCCCCAGCCAAATCAGCACGATCACCCCGTGGCGTGGGCCTGTCGACGCCGTTGAAGACGCCGAACAAGACCCCGATCAAGAGAGGGCAACGTCGAAACGCCGTCTATCATGCAAAGTAACAAATTTGGTACCTTACTAACTCTCTGTTTAGGTATCCGACGTTCAAATTGCCGAATCTTCGGTACGACCAGATGCGGCGGAGGTTGTTGGATAGAGAGATTTCCCGATTAGAAGGTGGCGGCTTAGGTTTGACGTTTTACAGTCGTTTTAGCTGAGGACGGGCCGTCAACTAGCTCTCCGGCTGTACAATCGCCGAATTCGATGGACGACTGGTTGAGAAGACCAGCCAGAAATGGACATCCGGCCCGACTCGTCAAACTCAAGTAAGAGCTCGTGCTCTCGATTAGAGCTTTGATTCCGGTGCAACTTCCGATCATTTTTCTTCGAAAATTTGGGGGCAAATTCGCGCTCGGGCAATTTAGAAAATTTTCTCAAAATATCACGCTTCACGCATCCCCATCGTGAAAAAAAATACTTTTTGTGGGACCTGTATATTCTATGTCCTTTAGTTATCCGACCGCAGAAGAATTTGGCGACTCCCTCTGCTCGCAAATAATGACTGAGGCGGAACGGCTTGAGGCTTCTTCCCCGCAGAAGAAGGTCATCCGCACCCCGAACAAGGCCACTCCAGGTAAATCGCACTTTATGACCAGCCTGCAAATTTTTCAAATGTTTTAAAAGTTATGGCTTTTGAAAATAAAAAACCACTAAAACTATAAAAAATGGTCAAAAAATTTCGCTAACTGTAGGGTAAATAACTTAGCTCACCCCTCGCTAGCACTGTACCGATCAAAATTAATCACGAATCTGCAAATTTTCATTCATTCATTTTAGTAAAATCGTCGGCGCCCAGCGCTTCTCGGCGAAGGTTGACGTTCGACAGTGATGACGGCCAGTCTCCGCCAATGAATCGTGGAGCACGAGCTCTTGCCCTCACCCAAGTACGATCTACACCCAAGACACCGAGAAGCCAGAAGACACCCACACGGTCGAGCACCGTCCGAAATATTCTCGACTACTTTCCGAAAACGCCCAAGTAACCTTTGCCACGTTGTACCGTTGTCAGTTTTTTGACAGGCTAATGTGGATGCTGGTCCGTTAGCGGGGGTGGTTTAACGGGGCGCCGAAAAACACGCCGAAAAACGAAACAGAAAAATAGCTATCAAAAGTTCATAAAAATTTTTTGGAATTTGCAAAAAATTGACGTTTGGCGACAAATGTATCAAAAAAAAATGCAACGATGTCAACTTTTTCTCTTAATGGAATTTTTGAAATTTTTCTAGAACTATTTAGTATTCGAAAACTGCTAAAAACGCTATAAAAAGTCCACTTTTACAGTGGGGATTAGGCTAAACCAGAACTTATCCCCACCCCCGCTAAGGAACCAGTACCCTGATACATTGGCTGATCTCTCCCCCTCTGCCACTTTCTTCCCTTCTGATGTATCCATTTCCTCCATTTATCACACATGCTATACCGGTAACACTTTGCTCCACATTGTCACTTCTTTCAACATTCGACGTTGTTATTGCTATGCGCCAGTTCAAAGGAATAAAAAATTACATTAAATAGGCTATTTTAAAGATGCATAAGTCAAATTAGTTCGTATCGTTCCGGCACAGTTATCTGAATTGTTCATCTACTAAAATTATTTTTTTTCTTTGTATGCTTCGAACTGCGCGGCAGTGGTGTTACGCGTCCAAAGGAGCCCTTTGACCGCCGGCCAGGATAATTCTTCGAAAATGGTTTTGTAGTGTTCAAAACTGTGAAAAACAAACAGAACTTTGCTGAATTCTTTAATTTATATTTTCTAATATTTCGCTTTGAAAATAATTTTATAACTTACTTCATTTCCAGCTGAGATGTCCGAGTACAGCAACGTAAAATCGGGCACCCTGAAGCTGAAGGGCAAGAAAAATATGTGAGTTGCCATTTTTTCCTATTATCGCTGTTCTAGATTCCGCGTCAAGTCGAAAAATCGGGCAAGGGTGACGCGGAAGCGCTAGTGGATCATGATGCGGTTGAACACGGTAATTTTCTAAAAATTACTCCCTGATATATCGCAGATCTGTGTCGTTGAAATATTCTGGGTTTTCCCGCTCTAATTTACTTGTTTAGGAGGATGGTGGCTGATTCGTGAAGACGTGGATTTGAAGGGCGGCATTCACGTGTCGTTGGAGGTGGGCGCATCGAAGGGCTGCTACCTCGCCGCTATGGACAACGGCAAGTTCACCATCGGGGCCCCGCACCCGGACGGCGAGCCACCGAACCCGGAAGAGGTGTTCGCCTTCATCAGGACGTCGGATGAGCAAAAATTCAGGTTAAGATTTTGTGGATCGTTTTTATGTTTTTATGTAGCTATGAAAGTTGCAAAATTTTCTAATATTTTCGATTTTACCTTGCAAATGTTTCTAGGTAGATCAAAAAAGGCGCCATTATGATTTAGTGGTTCTCACATTTCGGGGTTTTTAAATCTATTTGTTTTAGTTTGAAGACCGGCTTCGGCAAGTACATTGGCGTGGACACGGCTGGACAACTCATCGCGACAGCCGAAGCTATTGGAGCCCGCGAGCGGTTTATTGCCGTTTTTCAGGATGTACGTCTACCACCGCTTTTTCTTTGCTTTTTGTATGTTAAAATATGTGGAAAACGTTTTGTTCTAAATCATATCGTTGATTTTCAGGGCAAATCCGCCGTGCAGTCAGTGATGAACCCGCTGTTTTTGACGATGATGCCGGATCGTGAGGGCTACATCTTTGTCGCTAGTCGCACGGCCGGAGATAACGAGATTGTCAATGTAATTTCGCGATTTTCAATTTATTTATTGAACTTTTTTAGATCCGTACAGACGCCGAGAAGCAGAAGCCGATCGACTACATCCCCGACGATGACCGGAAAAGCGCTGGGGAGTGCGAGACGTCATACGTCAAAATGTTCCAGCACTCGAAGGTGGACCTGAAGAATAGGATGGTTTCAGGTTAGATCGGTTTTTCGCCGCTATTGTTTATTTCCCCTCGAGAATTAGAGTAGTCCAACCTTTTTTGAAAACTTACTTTTGTTGATCCGTTCCCCAAAAGTGTATTTTCGTGCCGGGATCGATTCAGAAATGTCAAAATGTGGCTAGGCTGTGTACGAAAATAATACGCCGAAAAGAAGCTTTTCTGGAAATAATTATTTTTTAAGCTTCTTGATCTCACCTCCAAAAACTTCGTTTCTCTATTGTTTTTTCCTTTCAGTCGACGTCAACGACAAGAAGGGTGTCAAACGTGCCCAACGTGATGGTGACCTGCACGAGCATCTGCTGGAGAGGCGGAAAAAGACGAAAAGTGATCGATATTGTTGAATGTGCTACTTTGGCGTGTATTTATTTGTACCTTTGAAACTCATTGTCAACTATTCCCGATCAAACTTCCTTGTTATCCCCGTTTCACGGCGTGTAGGTTTTGAAGGTTTTGCGGAAAATATTTGGGCTGCTGTTGTTCAACTTTTCCTGTTGATTCTTCTTCATAAAAAAAACGATTTTACGAAATCCACAAAATCTTCACCCGGGTACCCATTCATCCATCTTGTAAAATATTTTTTCATCTTCGAGGACCTCCCCTTATATTCACACTTGTTTGATCCGATGAAAATAACAGCGATCGCTGTAATTTGCCAAAAATAAATATTTGTCCGTTATAGAACGAAATACAGTGTGAAAGGGTTATTGTCGCCCGGGATTGACTTTCTTGGCGTTTGCGGATTTCCGAACCAATCCAAATAGATTTGAGTTTAATATAAACGCAAAAACTATGCAAAAAATACAAAAATAGCTTTTCAAATTTTAAAACAGTTTTTGAAACGTTCTAAATAGTTTCTTCCGCTTGGAATATAGCTAAATTTATCCCCCGCCCGCGACGAGGTAACAAGCAGAGATCCCTCAGTAAAGAAGAAATCGTATTGTGACATCAATTAGCGTCGAGAAGATGAAGATGTTCGGTGGTGGACCGCTGGCGGAAGCCGCCCCGCCAGCCCCCTTTTCCTCTCCGGCCTAAAAGGCGCCCTGACACCCGTATCTCATGGCCCCTTTGATCCTTCTCGAAGTGACTGGCATGCCGAAAGTGAACCCTTTTCGCTCGCTTACGCCATTGATTTGTCGAAAAAATTTTCTTGCCCAAAAAATTATATTATTTGGCCTGGGACTCACTTTGGGCCAGAGCTGATATTTCGAAATTCGATTCCCTCATTGCGTAAAACTGATCCCTAATTTTTGCCCTTAGAGTTATTCTGACGATTTTCCTGCGAACTTGAGTATTAACCAAATTCCCAGAAATTCGATGGCTAGAGCTTGCAGACTAGCATGTGGTATAACGACTTTTGGCAGTACTTTTAAGATATCTCTTCGCGAATTCCAGTCATCTCCGTTTATCGATCATCGCGTCGATTGCTTTTTCAAGTTCCCGGGGGGCCATATACGCACCAATATCCTTGTCATCTGCGCGCTGCGTTTCTGGAATTTTCCAGACGAGCCTCGCACAGGGTCATAAAGGGTTATTCTTGCGCAACTCTAATTTCCCTGAATTTTTCCCATTATGTCTCCATCCTCCCGATTTTCCTAAATCCTCATTTCAGAAAATGTTTTTCAACATGGGTGGCATGGGCGGAAGCCGGGGAGGAGGCGGACCCGCCGACACAAAACTTTACGACCTTCTCAACGTCGGCCCATCAGCGTCTGATGATGAAATTAAAAAGGTTTGCGTGAATTTTTTTCTTAAATACTTTCATCTTTAGTCCTACAAAAAGCTAGCCCGCGAGTACCACCCCGACAAAAATCCGGACCATGGTGACAAGGTATCCAATTGTTTTGTTTGCATAAAAACGATTGTTTGTTTCAGTTCAAAGAGATTTCCTTCGCCTACGAGGTGTTGTCCAATCCGGAGCGAAGGCGGATGTACGACCAAGTCGGATTGGAAGGGATGAAAGAAGGTCCGTTGCTACTGACGTTCAAGATTAATGTTCTATAGGAGGTGGCGGAGGTGGTTTCGGCGGCAGTGACCTCTTCTCGCATCTCTTTGGCGATGATGGTGGCCATCCGTTTTCATCATTTTTCGGCGGCATGGGTGGTGGTGGCCAGCGGCGTCGGCGACAGGCTAAGGTAAAAATTTGACCGCCGAACTTGACATTATTGCGATCTAAAGCGCTATAGGCATAAGAAGGAGTTGTTGGTGATATAGGCGTTTCGCGATGTGACAGATTGTTCAGTCGAGCTCAAAAATCTCACGAGCCCCATTTGCAAATTCGCTGATCGTTTAGTCTTAGGAGAAAACTGGCTCCAAGACAAAAAGATTTCGGAAACCTTTTCTCGAAGAATTTTATCGTTCAGCAATTTTTTTTTGGAAAGCTTGGTTTGCCAGACTCCCAAATTTTAAGTTTCTTTGCGTTTCTGTAAAACTACGACACGAATCGCTATTTTTCAGCCAACCGTCCATCATCTCGGCGTCACCCTAGAAGATATCTACAAAGGCAAGACGGCCAAGTTGAAATTGAGTAACTCGGTGCTGTGCACAACTTGTAGGGGGTGAGTGCGGCCCTGACGAAGCTAATTATTTCCTGCGTTTTTAGATCCGGAGGCCGTGCTGGTGCCCAATACACGTGCTCTGGCTGCAAGGGTCGAGGAGCAAAGATGCGCATGCGTCAGGTATATTAGCTTAGAAATTCGAAAGGACAAATTTTTCGAGCGCATATGAAAAAACGAGACCATTTTGAAATTTCACTCTGAAAGCGCCGTAAATTCCAGTTTTTGTAGCGCTAAGAAATCTCGAAAACGTCGTGAACCCTCAAAATAACCATTTTATCTTTTTTTCAGATTGGCCCAGGAATGATCCAGCAGATGCAGGTGGCCTGCGACGAATGTGGAGGAGAAGGTTTCGACTTTCCTCGGCTTCCTTATCCCCCTTTTTAGGCTCCAAGGTTCCGGCAAGCGAAAAGTGTGGCCCGTGCAGCGGTGAGAAGTACCAGAAGATTCAGAAAGTGCTGGAGGTATAATCCAGCCTTGCTTCTTCTAACAATGTATTTTAGGTGCACGTGGAGAAGGGCATGCGCCATGGCGAGCAAATCGTCTTCCACGGCCAGGGTGACCAGGTTGATGTAAGTAGTTTTTTGAGCGATAAAAACTTTTCGTGCTTCAGCCCGATGTCGAGCCGGGTGATGTGGTCATTGTGCTCAACGTCAAGGATCATGCCAACTTCCGTCGTAACGGCGACAATTTGTACATGACAAAGTACGTTTTTCCGTGATAGGTCTACCTCAAATGATTTTTTCAAACCGGAATTTTTTGAGGCAGCTATTGAATGCGCACGGTTCGCTCGGTTCTGTTAATGCTCGTATCTGTGAGCGTCGCGTGATAACGATCGCTAAAAATAAAAAGTGCCCTCAAATATCAAAAATGAAATTTTATTTTGATCCGAGCGCTTCGCGATAAATTAGATGCTTGCCCCTCAATTCATCATTTTTCCAGAGAAATCACGCTGAACGAGGCGTTGGCCGGCTACTCGATCCCGATCACCCACCTCGACGGTCGCAAGATTGTGCTCAAGTCGCGCGCAGGAGAAATTATCCGTCCAGGTACAGAATTCCGGATCAATTCTATAAACCCACCTAGATGACGTGCGTGGGGTGATTGGTGAGGGTATGCCGAAACGACGCCACCACGAAATCAAGGGCACGCTGTTCGTGAAGTTTGAAGTGAAGGTATGGATGACTTTGTTTTTCTTTAAATTTCCTCTAGTTCCCCGCACCTCACTTCCTTGACGACGAGAAGAAATACCAGCTGCTCGCCCAGTGCTTCCCGGCCCCGAAGAAGCAGCCACCGCCGACGGGTGACTTTGAAGAAGTGTCCCTCTACGAATATGACGAGAAGAAGTATGGTGGAGGACGAGGACGTGGCGAGGCCTATGCCGAGGAGAGCGATTCGGTTTGTGATTTCGCTATTAATAAAAATGAAGTTAGTAGCGCTTCCGGTGCTTTTCCTTATCGGGGTGTGTGGCTAGACTTCCTTTGTTTAACCTCCACCTTCTTAGTAAGAAATCTGGTGTATTTTAGCAGTTTCTGACAACCGAAAATTGTAAAAACATTTATTGAATGTTTTTATAACTTGAAGTTTTAGGTTTTCGGCGATTATGGGTGCAGGTGGTTGGGGGAGTCTGTAAATAACGTAGCTTTGGTTGGCCTATTCCTGCCTAGTAATCAAATGTAATGTATTTTAGTATTTTCTGATAACTAAAATATAAAAAATTTGTTGAGCACTTTTAAAGGTCAAGCTTTTTTCATTTTTGCGCATTTTTCATACAATTTCGACAAAAAGCCCGGTTTTTGTAACGTTTTAAACAGCAAAAGGCAGGATAAAATTCGATAATAACGACCTCTAATTTTATTAATAGACGCGCACGAAAGAATTTGACTAGATGCCACCAACATCTCATTTTTTCAGGACGAAGGCGGCCACGGCGGACACCCGGGCGTGCAGTGCGCCCAGTCGTAGGCGATTCAACAATTTAAAATTCCCTTCCGGTCCATTTGTTAATCTAAGTCATGATATGACTCTAGCTTTTGTGATTTTTGGCTTGGATTCCGCGCAATGGGTCCGCTTCTTTCCCCTTTCCTGCTGTTTCCTCCTCCTCGAGAACTTGCTCTAGATCTCCGATACCCTACCCTTTTATTACACCCCGTTTGGCCCGGCCTCTCCCCTCTTTCAATCGACGTGTTTTATAATAAAATTTTAAAATTTATGTTAATGCGGAATTCACAGCGGGAGAAAGTACCTGAAAATCGGGTATTTCCAAGAATGGGAGGGCTTCTGGAGGCTTTTTCCCGGCAACGGTGCGTTACAATTCCCTAATAGTATCTGCTAGCTGCCCTACTTTTAGCGGTATTCTGGCAAAATTCGCGTTGGCCGCCCGGGTTCTGGCGATGATCGGGCTGTGCGTCGTGTTTCTGATCCGTTCATACGTGTACTCGCGCAACTTTGCGAGCAGCACCGGCGAGGGTAGCTACACGTTTTGAGCGTTTACCCCGAATTGTTCACGATCAGCATGCGGTGAGGAGATGACCACTTTTGTTTTTGTGCACCAGTTGGCGCTTGTCGCGCTGCTCGTCCTCATCTACGCGCTGGTAACTTTAGAGCATCGATCTGGTACTAAGCTGTTACCGGGGGGCTATTGAGCCTATACTTACTGTAAGGTGTTTTCACATAGGATGGAATCAGCTCTTTCTCTTTCGAATGAGCTATCTCACGGGCATGTCTTTTTCTACCCGGAATGTGGTCTGTGTTTATCCAGAAAGTATTCTACAAGATTTTCAGAGGGATTTAAAATCGGCGATTTTTCGGCCAGTTTGTTAGAAAAATAGCTGTAATTTTTTAATCCAGGCTCTTCAGCAAATTTGGAAAACAGTTTCAGAATCAGCGAAAAATTCTGCACAAGCTGGGCTTAATCCCATATGGAATTTCCATCCTATGTCAAACACCTTACAGTTAGCTCTGAAAAATTATGGCATTTTGTATTGTATTTTTTAGTTTTTTTTGGGAGTTTTGACTAATAAAAAGTCCCAAAAACTTTAGAAAAAAGTGAATTTGTATTTTTATGAAGTTTCTTTGCTTAAAATCGTAACCAGCTATGTAGATAATGTTTAGTTTTTTATTATTGGGAACAGCCAATATTAGCCCCCGCTAACACTCCAGTACCGTTATAACGTTAGATCCATTTCAACGATTCTCTTTCAGCTCCAAATGTCGATCCAACCACACGGCTGCGGCCGCGCCTTTAAGCTGGCCAGCGTCGTGGCTTCGGTTTGCCGATTTCGAGTCCGATTTTACTTCTGCAGACGATCATGTTCGCCGCCGACGCGGCCACGCTCACCTTCACCCTCAACTACCGGCCGCTGGGGACGTGCAATGGCGGTAAGAATCGTTAGGATTGGCGCGGGAAAACTAGCCGAGATGTTTCGGGAATTTTTTCACAAAATGCACCGTTATTCCAAAATTATCCAGACGCGACTTTTTGTAGAGGGCAGGCTAGCCGAGATTCTTCAGGAAACCAAGATAGTAAAAACTCAAATCGAATTTTGAAAATTTTAAGTGGGCGTGCTGGCAGTTCTTGGGGATCCAAGTCAATTTTCTATCAATTCAGGTTTGATGAATCACATTCCGGAAAGTGTGGCCGGCTGGATCTTGACGGTGGGCACGATCATCTACGGTCACACGCTCTACTACACCGGCGTACATATGGTAAGGAAGGAATTTTTAGAGCATTTTACGCCTTTTTCGACTATCAAAAGCTCATAAAAATTATTTAAATCTAAAATTTTGATTGTTTGACTTATTTGAGATTTTAATTTGGTTTTGATTTTTTGTTTCATTTTTTGAAATGTTTTTATGATTTTTAGCCGTCAAAAATAGCATAAACGCAAAAAAATTGCAGCTAGCCGGCTCTGCCGCCAATACTACCCCCCTCACCCCCGCTAACCGTCCAGTCCCCAATCTTTCAGCGTAACCTGGACCGGCTGGAGACGGTGCTGACGATCTGCCCGCCCGCCGAGAAGAAGCCGATCAGCACCGAGAAGACGCCGGCAAAGAAGACAAGCCAATCGTCGGAAGTGAAGGCCGAATAGCCACTGTTTATTGGCGTTTATCGTACGGAGGAGAATATCGAAATTCGTTGATAGTGAATAAATGGTCAATGCTTCGGATTGAAACGCAACAATACGACAAAAAAACTGCCTTCCAAGCGGAGCGTCGCATAGCCGGAATTTTAGAGGGTTTTTTGAATAGATGACAGGTTGCGTGTCGCGGCCGCCACAAAATCCAATCCATCAAGACCGAAGAAAGTCCGGGTAGTGTGATTTGGAAAGGCGCCCAATTCAGGGTGCCTTGACGGGTACAATTCAAATAGGCGGGGGGGAAAGATTTGGGCAGGGGAACCAACTTTTTTGTCGGCCCTGGTGGGGAAGTAATCAAATAAAGTGTTTTCACATTGTTTTTTAGCAAAATTTAACCCTATCTGAATCAGGAAAAACTGTTTAAAAGTTAGAAAAACGCTTGAAAAAGTCAAATTTGTCATTTTGGGCGAAAAAATGATTTTCGACCTAAAATTAAATTTTTAATTAAGTTTTGTAAAGTTTTTATGTTTAGGAATAGCTATAAACAATTTAGAAACACTTCACTATTTATATAAAAATATAGGCTTGGCGGAAAAAGTTCGGTTTCCCCGCCTAAATCTTCCCCCGCCTATTTGAATTACCCTTGACGTGGTCCAGCGGGGGAGGGTCGCGAAGCGGCTCCTCCCCGCTGGTATAGTAGGATGTAGTATCTAGAAACAATTTACATAAAACCGCCGACCGGAAGCTGTGCAAAATTTGCATTTACCACTCGGTATAAAAAGAAAAACTTGCCGCTTGACCCCATATTTTTCCGACTGCAGCTTTTCAACAACTTCACCAAGATGGAAATCACCCGCCAAGGCTCCGAGGGCATCGGCTTCGAGCGCGTCGTCTGGGTTCCCGATCCGGCCAATGGGTGAGAAATTTGATTTTTGCGCGAAATATGCAGTTTGTATTCTTTGAAACATACGAATTTCAGCTACGTCCTCGGCGACATCACCGACATCCGCGCCAACGCCCTCTCCGTCAAGCGCCGCGTCGATGGGAAGGAGGTGTGATCCCTAGACTAAATTATTATTATAAAAACATACATTTTTTTCGTTGGAAATTCTATTTTATTTCGGTTTTCGATTTTCGACACGGCTTACTATAGAAAAGACGTATAAGTAAAGTAGTAACTACGTTCAAAAGTATGGCATTTTTCACGAAAATGTAGGAAAATAGCTAAACTCAAAATTTCGAAAACTTCTGTAGATTTTTTCATATTTCTTTTTATTAAGCTAAGAAAGACACTATGCTTTGTTACTAGGCAGCTATACAACACAGAGAGCATCTTAGTCATGTAGCAGAAATTTACAGTTAAGTTACAAAACTGTGCCTCAAACGAGCCTCACCTACTGTATCCCGGCTCAACGTTGTCGTTGAGGGGGGTAAAGTATGTCAAAATACTCGCAAAACCAAGACGAACATTTCGGCATACTTTACACACTTTTAGCCAAACGGGGAGCCAAGATACAAACGTAGGAGGCCCGGCTGGGGATGATATCAGCGGACTTACCTCGATAGCACAGCGAATCTGCTTTTTGTAGCCTCTACTTTCTAGGTGGACGTGAAAGCCGACGACGTCTTTCCTGCCGAAGAGACGACGGATGGGACGACGTACGATGACAACTGTGCCTTGATGTACCTCAATGAGGGCAGCCTCCTCGAGAATTGCCGCCGTCGCTTTGCCAATGAAAACCAGATCTATGTAACTTTTTTGGGAATTGAGAGGATTTGGTACTGATCTATTAACGGGGGGGGGGAGACGTAGGCCAAAATCGGGTACCACCACGCTAACATCCCAGTACCAAATAAGCAACCTTTGCTTTAGACTTACGTGGCCAACATGCTGATCTCGATCAACCCGTACGCCGAGGTGCCCGGCCTGTACACGACGGAGACGATGGCCTCCTACAGCGGAAAATCCATCGGCCAACAGCCCCCTCATGTCTATGCCATTGGTTAGACAATTCAAAAAAACTTATCTGTTGTTTTACAGCCGACAAGGCATTCCGTGACATGCGCCGCCAGGGCCGCTCGCAGTCGATCCTCGTCTCCGGCGAATCCGGCGCCGGCAAGACGGAGAGCCAGAAGGCGGTCCTCAAGTATTTGTGCGAGAATTGGGGCCAGACCGCCGGGCCCATCCAGCAGCGGCTGCTCGAGAGTGCGTTTTTGACGGGCGGGTTTTTAGCCCTCAAACACACTGATTCGCGGGGGCGCGCAATAGAAGTGACAGTCCCTAGCACCGATTATTACCATGTCGTAATGGATTTCGCAATGCATGTGGATTGATGAAAGTCCTTATGAAACGTTTTGTTTTCTGTGAAGTAGAAGAGCTGGCACACCATGCGAAAATTTATCAACATGGGATAACAACAATCAATGGATAACAAGTAACAATTATATCTCCAACAAAAATAGGTTATTCCGCTTTGCGCTTTTCAGCTGTCCTTCTATTATGCTCTGTTCGACGTTCTAGGCGTTCGTTGCGGAATCGGATCGACGCTTCCCGGATAGGGCCGTCTTTTTCATCTCGAAGAGCTAGGCGCGAGCTAGAGGCTTGATCATTTTTGAGTCTGTCAGAAAGCTTTTCAATCTCTGCGTTGACTTTTTGAAGAAGCACTAGGTCTTCTTCAGCCTGACCCTGATAAGCAAGAACATCAAATCGTAGGCCGGCGAGATTCTAAAAACAATTTAGATTTATTTGTGGATACTTACGTTGCGCAGCTTCTCTTTGGCGTACTTAATTTCAATAGCCAGTGATTTTGGA